>JAFIRS010004477.1:0-85571 GCA_018342105.1 Gonioctena quinquepunctata
AATTTAAAAAATTTCTAAATAGGTTACACAATTCATGACTTTGCTAATGCAGGATCCATACTATTTTGTTAACTGATAGCATCACCTGCAGATCTGTTCTGATGTTCAATTATATTCCAACATTCCTTCCTTTGTTGTCCGCCACAGCTATTCTACGATCTTTTTGAGGTTCGTTTGGAAAGGTTTAATTTTATTTGATAAATTTGATTAAGCTCTAAAAATTTTTTATGGTAAAATTCACTTTGATTTGGTTTATCTAAAATTGACATTTCATTTAGCTTCTACTTAATTCTTTTACTTCCTCAGGCCCATTTTGATTTATTTTCTTATTACTGCATGACACTTTTCGTTTAGGAAACCCCGCATTGAAAAGTGACATAAATTAGTCATAAAAATACCCAAACTTCATATTAACATCAGATATGCGAAAAGCTAAAGACCAATCGACTGCTAGAGTGAGACTCTGAATCTTTCAACATTATTCTTACTAAAGCACCTTTTCATTAGATTTGCATTCTTGTTGTAGAAAGAGTAATGGAAGGTAGCTATCTGAAATGTGTGGTCCGACAGGAAGGTATGTTTGATCTCAGTGTGTAATGAAGCTACATTAGAAAAAATATTATCAATAAAAAGTCAAGAATCACCCCAATGAGTAGGTAGCCCTGCAGTGGGCATAACTTTGTTGGGTCGATTAAATTTGTTTATAAATCTTTTCTAAGATCTTTTTTTAGAGTTCATACTTTTTTGGCTATTTTAGGGTAAAATTATAGTATTTTAATTTTTTAGCTCTTCCCAAAGTGTTTGTTGTTCTTAGACAAGGTCCTGATACTTGCGATAATATTTTTTATTTATAACCCAAGTTCAGCCAAATCATTTTTATACTTTACCAGATTGGTCTTGGTTTCTTTTAGTTCTTCTTCGGATTCTATTGTTCTCAATATTTCTTGAATGTCTTTAATCAGTGTTTTGATAAGTGTTTTTTTTTCTTCAAATTTCCCATATAATTTTGTTCACAATATCCACTTCATCTTCAAAGTATTTAGAAGTTCTTCTCATTCTTTGTATAAAAATCGATAAAATTACAAGCGCTTACTCTCTGATATTCAACTGCTTGATTGTAATTTAGTACTGAATATTATGAGCAGAAAATAAAAACACTATTTAATATGTATGGGTTGGATCAAGTTGTTCAGGGTTCTACAAGATGTTGTAATGATTCAAAAAATTTAATTGATAATGTTTTACTAATTACGATAATGTGGGGCAGTTGTAAATGAACCTAACATTTCTGGCATGGCATTATATCCATTAATTTATCTGGCGACTACATTAGATTGCCTGAAAAAAACAATTACGTTTAGAAAATTCACAGATCAAGGTACCATAATATAAATGTAAATTAATCTCTTGTAATTGGAACAATAATTCCAGTTAATGTTGATAATATTTTGCTTAATTAATTGACAATGTGTCAAAATTGTTGATGAAATTGTCCCTGAAAAAAAATATATCTTAAAAATAATTATGTACCCTACTTTGATGATGAACTTAAGGGGAAAAAACGTGGCGTAGTAATGCATATTACAATTTTAGGCATTGCGAGGGTGGTCCTAAAGAAGAACGCTGGAATGTCTATAAAGATCATTTTGAAATCAATATTTTGTTTTACTAAGAAAAAAGAGGATTATATTATGGACAAACGATTCATAACAATAAAAATAATAGTAAGAAATGTGGAAGTGTCTTAAAAACTTTTAAGCCAAAACAAGATGTTTTAGCGCACCCAGTTCGAGATTAATCACCAAAATGTAATTTTAAATAGGAACTAGACATTGCTAATAATTTTAATTCATATTTTATACATGAGTGTAATGGAAATAACACACAGTTTTCAAAATGTACAGCAATGGAACATGACTACCCTGTTATATTAACTAATTTCACTGAATTCTTTGCCTTTAACAATTAATGAGCTGAAATATTATATTGTCTCTTGACAAAACTAATAAAACAGAAATTTTAAACAATATTTCTAAAAATTGTTTTGATGTAGCTGGCTATGCAATATTGAATTTAATTAACACATCACTTAGAACCCGGTGTGTTTCCTGATCAATTTAAAGGTTTCTACTGTTTCCTGTACCGAAAATTAGGCTCAATTAAAGCTGAAAATTTCAGGCCTTTAAAAATATACTACCTACTCTTGAAAAGTGTTAAAACTATCTGTATATAACCAATCAATTCATACTTTGATGCAATGGTTGTTTCTAGGCAATAATCAGGTTTTAGGCTCAGACACTCATGTGAAGCGTCTCTACAATTTTAACAAAATGGAAAGATATAATTGATAGAAATCAGTACATTGTTGCGACATTTCTCGACCTTAAAGAGCATTTGAAACAATTGACCGAACTATTCTACTTGGAAAATTAAAGTATCATGGGATATGGGTTGTTTTGGATTGGATTCAAAGTTACTTATTTAACAGAAAACAAAAAAAATAAATTTGGAAAATAATTGTCAGATGAACTTATAATTGAGAATGGGATACCTCAGGGCAGTTTTTAGGCCCGTTGCTTTTTATTATTTATTTAAATGATATCCACATTTCTGGATCACACAGTATAAATCTCTTTGCTGATGATACATTGGTTTATTGTATACATGAAAATTTAGATCAGGCAATTGTTGAAATGAATAGGTCTTTAAATAGCATTGAAACATATTTATTTAGTAATAAACTTGAACTAAATGTCATTTAAAAAAAAAGTATGATTTTGACATCATCCCATAAATATGATCAAATTGTTTGGGCAAATGCTGTTATAAAAATTAATAATATTAACATTGAAAATGTAACTGAAATAAAAAAATTTGGGGTTTTATAATTGATAAACATTTAAGCTATATTCCCCGGGTGGATGGCCAAACAGCTATATTCCGCTCGGGGTGAACAGATAGATTTCTGGCTATATATTATCACTCTTTGAGGGGAATTGAGATTGATAAGTATCCTTTTCTGTTCGGGTTTATGATACCTGAAAAAATTTGAAATTTTATTTTTTGGGGTTAGAGCCACATGTTGCGTAGTTTTTAAATTAACATTATACCCAATTAGGATAGGGACCAATTACGTTAACCCTCTGGGTATTCGGGCATGAAGTGCCATATAAGATGTATGATGCTGTTGAAAAAAAATGGGGAAAAAAAAAAGCCTCTTTCAAGGCATTGGTGGTTCGTTGGTGATGAATATGGTTGGTACTTTTTGTTAAAGGGCCCCTTTTTTTGGAGGGGTGTCTTGAAATGCCGCTTTTTTTTTTCTTTAATTAAACGGGATAATTACAATTTGTTGTATAAAAGAAGAGTTTTTTTTAAAATCTTAAACTAGACAAAAGATAATTAATCATAATCAATACTAATACTAAAAAATTTTAAAACACAATCAATATAATGTAAAGGCCCTAAAATGGAAAATCAATAAAATTTAAATTTGGGTAAAATATCATTAAAATCAAAGTATATAATAAAAAAGAAAGAAATAATCTACAAAATCATGAAAAGTGTTTCAGAATTGGACTCAGTTCAATTTTAATGGTGTTTGGGGAGCTGCAAAAAGGACATCAACCTGTTGATACTTTTTTCCCATTCTGAGCATTCGGGTGAGGGGGAAAAAAAAAACATAATTTGTGGAGAAAGGTTTTTTTTTAAATATTTCAGTTCTCTGGTCTGTCTACTGACATCAATAGTAATTATCCCGTTGGGATTAAAACCATCAACAAAAAATTATAAAGGGTTTCTCGAAAGAAAAGTAATTTGGTGAACCCGTGAAACAAAACCAGTCCTTTTAAAACTTGGAAAATCGAATAGATATGGTTTTACAATTCCATCGTTTCAACTTCCATACAAAAACTAAAAAAAACGAGGTCAAAAACCACTGTTTTTTTTAACGCCATTAAAAAGTTAACCCCGAAAGAAAATTTTTTAAAATTTTCTGGGTTTTTTTTTCCGTAAATGGTTTTTAAATTTTAACAGGTTAATTTTTAGTGACACTTTAAGATTATAAAATTTTATTTTAAAACCTTCTTTGGGGGGCCCTAAAAACAATGATGAAGGGTTTTTTTTAAAATTTTGGTGCCACCCTGCCATGGAACAGCCTCATTTTTCATAAAAAAATTTAAAAAAATAAAAAAAAGGCCCCCCAAAAATTTATTAATAATGGGTAGCATATTTTTTGAGAACTTTAGAAAAAAATTGAATGGTTTTTAAAAAGGTTCTTTGGGCGGTTTTTTTGAAAAATTCCCCATGTTAAACGAAAAAACAAGCTGATGCAGAAGGGGGGGTGGTTTCCAAAAAAAAGAACATTTTAAAAATTTATGAAAGGGGAAAATTTTGTATGCATCCTTTAAAAAAATTTTGGGGCGGTTTTTTTGAAGATTCCCGAAAAAAAATTTTAATGAATATGAAAAAATTGTTTTATTAGAAAAGGGCGGTTTATGCTGTTTTCCACAGATAATTCGGGAAACCCAAAAAAATTTAAAAAACAAACACGGAAAAGTACCTCTTTTCCCCAAAGCCTAAAAAAAAACTCGTTTGAATAAAATGCGTATAACCCAAAATTTCCCATCAAAAAATTTTGAATTTTGGGGAAAATTTAAACGAAAATCCACACAATATTCTCTGCCTTGGTTTTGTCAAAACTTCAACCCAATTGGAAGTCCCCGACATCATTATTGCCAAGATGCATGAAAAAGGGCCAAAATTTTAAAAAATATGGGGTAAATTTAATCCTCAATCAACAAATGTGGGGTTTTTTTTTAATGGGGAAAACCCCCAAACAAATTTAAATTTAGATTTTGATCCAATCGTTATAATCGAAATGTTTGCAAATTTCAAAAAGTTATTATAATCAAACCAAAACCCATATTCCCCCCAAAGGGGTTAAAGGGGGCCAATTTTATTCGTTGATAAAGGAAAAACGGATCTTTTTTAAATAAATTTAAAACATCAAAACCCCGGGCAAAAATTTCTGCATATTGCCAATTTTAAAGGAAAAAATTACAATCCCAAAATAAAATAGTGACGGGGGTTGTCTTAGTCATTGAAAAACCCTAAAAGATAGGTTAGTTCAATTCATCCCCAAATTGCCAAACTCAAACCAATGAATTTTAAAAAAAAATTTGTTGGGGGGTGAAAAAATCTTCAAAAGGTTGTTATCATTTTAAAGGTTTAAAGGGGAAAAATAACAAATTTTGTGGTATTAGCCTGTTTCGGGTCCCTTTTATTTACTTTTCAAACCCCCTTTTCCCCCTTAACAATCCCCAAATGTTTAAAAAACAACTTTGGGGTAATGAAAAAACCCCCACCATGGGGAAATTTGGGGGTTTCCTCCTCTACATCAAAAAAATGCAATATCTAAAAGGGCAATGGGGTTTTAAAAAAAGGAAAAAAAAAATTCCCATAAAAAATTTGTGCTTCCGGTTCATAAATTGGTAAACATCCCCTTTAAAAAGGAAAGGCCAATTGTTTTATAAATTAAGATAAATGCGTTTTGTTTTTAAAATTTATCTTTTCCAAAAATTTATAAGAAGATGAAAAATTATGAAAACAAGTTGAGACTTGTTGAAAATAAAAAATTTTTTTTTATTCTCCCCCCCTTTTCCTCCAAAAAATTTTAAAAACAAAAAAATGTATTAATGCAACCATATATTGAGTATCCCTCCTTTTTCCCATAAGCAGCCAAAGTAATTTTTCCAAAACAATGAATCAAAAATGTTCTTTTCATCCATTGAAGGAATTGCATTTAAACCGTTTGCATCATTTTATGAAAAAAGAACAAAAAAATTTCCTCTACAATATTTGATTAAAGGGCTCAAAATTGAACTCTTGTATCGGGGCTAAATTACCGGGGTTTCGAAATAATTTCTTTACAAGTTCAATTTTTTTTACTTAAAAGCCAGTTGGGAATCCCTGACGGTCCAAACATCACAATCAAGATGTCATCAAAATTACCTCTTGAACAATTTTGGGTGATTCAAGTGTTTTATTTTTTTTTTTTTTTCCCCGATATTTCAAACAATGGGTACTTTTTTTTAAAAAATTTTATACATTGTCTCATCATCATCCAAAAACGGAATAGGTATAGTCATTGAAATCCATTTACTTTAACCGTGTTTTAAGTCCTAAAACTTTAAATTCTTTTTGACATCACATGACCTGTTTTATATAAAAGGGGGGACCCCGGTTTTGGGAAATAAATAAAAAGATCTCTCAAACATGCAACTTCATTTAATATCATGTTCTTTCAAAAATATAAAAGCAATTGATAAATGATCTACAAAAAAAAATTTAAAGTTTGTTTTTTTCATTAACCCTAAAATTTTTGGTTGGGATACTCAAATTTCCCCAAATTTATAATGAGAATAATACTTGCTCTTGAGATGGGAAACGTTCATATAACATATCAACAGGAAATAAAATTATCGGAAGAACCTCAAAATTTTTTTCCTTTTAAAAAACTATATTTTTTAAAATTTCAAAAATTAAACTCAAAGGAATGATAGTTTTTTTTTTGAATTAGGCTCAAAATTCAAAACTGATAAAGGTTTTTTGCTCTTTTATCTTAAAATTCTCTTAATACAAATTCTCTCAATTGCATTTGTTCTGAAAAAAAAAAAATCTATGCTATTAAAAAAGGGGGGTATGAAGATTGGGAATTTTTCTGCGTTTATCGTCATAGGGGCTAAGGCAATTTTGTTTTTTCTTTTAATCGTTGTGAGCATAGGCAGATTCTTTGGTGATATTTTTTTTTAAATTCTTTCGAAAACGACATAATCTTAAAAGTTTATTTTTTCATTACAATTTTTTTATCCCCTTTTTGTTTTTTTACCCAAATTTATTTTAATATCTATTCGTTTTTTTTTCCCTTTTTTAATAATTTTTCCCAAAGCCCCATCTTGTTTGGGGAATGTTTTTAAAGGGAAACTTGGGGGGAAAAATTTAATTTGTTTCATCTTTCTTAAAGGGGTTTTTTTTTCACCAAAGGAAAAATTTTACTCATTATTTTTTTTATAATTTATTGATATTTTTTGATTACATCTTCTAAAAACTCCCCGGTCAATTCATAAAAAAAAATATCTTTTCTGTTAAATTTAAACCCTTTCCCCATAATTTTGGGGAACATAAAATTTTAATTTAACTCAATTCAAAAAGAAATGTCAAAATACCATACCAATGAAAGGGGTTTTAAAAAAAATTTACTTTTTAATTCAATCCCCTAAAACTTCATCAAAAATTTTCTACTATGAAAAAGTGGACTACAATTGGGGTTTTTTGGTCCATAACGACCCTCAAAAAATTCACTAAATTTACGTCATTGGGCTAATATTCTCCATTGTTTTTCCAAAAAACCCCTTTTTACCAATTTACATTGGTTTTTTTTTTAAAGGACTCTTGCAGCCCCAAACAGTTTTACGTATACGTCTCAAATTGACTGTTTTTTCCCCCCTTATTTTTTTTTAAAATCAAAGTTTCCAATGCTTGTTTTAAATTTCTGAGTTAAAAATATACTCTTTTTTTTTCAGAAATCAGCTTAACTTTGGAATTGATAAAAAAAAAAGACAAAAAAACATATTTAACGCATCATACATCAAAGGCCTTCATGCCCAAATACCCCCCGGGGTTAAAGTAATTTGGCCATATCAAATTGGGTTTAAAGTTAACAAAAATACCTTCAAACTCAAAGTGATCCTATCGATCTGCGGTTTCACCAAAATTGACAAATTCGACTTATATTCCGAAAATTGGCCCATGTGTAGCCAAATCGATCGTTGGCCTTAAATTCGGAAAATTTGGAAAAAAAAAAATTCGAGAACGATGATAGATAAACGATTCTGCGAACGCCAATCGATTCAGAAGGGTAAAGTTAGTCTTAGTACGGGTTTAAAATCGATCGAAAAAAAAAACGACAGAAAAAATTGCATATTTCAACAGCATCATACATCTTATATGGCACTTCATGCCCAAATACCCAGAAAGGGGTTTAAAAGTAATTGGTCCATATCCAAATTGGTATAATGTTAACTTAAAACTACCTACTTAAAATTTCAAATTTTTCAGGGGAACATGAACCGAACAGATAAGGATACTTCTCAATCAATCTCAATCCCTCCCAAAGAGTGACAATATATAGCCAGAAATATAGCTGTATGCCATCCATAGCCGGGAATATAGCTGTTTGGATATCCGTAGCCGGGAATATAGCTGTTTGGCCTTCCGTAGCGGGAATATAGTTGTTTTTAGAAAGAAGAACGATGGTGGAAAAAAACTCATGTAGTATTAACGTAAAGGAAACGATACGATCGATATATATATTATTGATTTTTTTTATTTTTTTTATTTTTTTTTTTTTTTTTTATTTTTTTTTCATTTCATTTTTTTTTTTTTTTTTTTCATTTATTTTTTTTTATTTTTTTTTTTTATTTTTTTTTATTTTTTTTTTTTAATTTCATTTTTTTTTATTTTTAATTTTTTTATTTTAATTTTTTTATTTTCAATTTTCAATTGTTTTTTTTTTTTTTTTTTTTTTTTTTTTTTTTTTATTTTATTTTTTTATTCTATGTGAGTATTAACGTAAGGAAACGATACGATTGATATGTAACGGTACAGTACGATACGATACGAACGAAACAAAAATTGCATAAGGGGGAAGAATAGTGGTAAATCTTCGAAAACTCAAAGTGATCCTATCGATCTGCGGTTTTCACCAAAATGGAAGAAATTCGACTTATATTCCGAAAATGTGGCCCATGTGGTAGCCAAATCTATCGATTGGCCGTTAAATTCGGAAAATTGGAAAAAAAAAACTAATTCGAGAACGATGATAGATAAAGCGATTCTGCGAACGCCAATCGATTCAGAAGGGTAAAGTTAGTCTTGGTTGGTTGGTTGGTTGGTTTGAGGCTGACGAGCCAGAGACAGGGTTGGCACTAGCTTCCCTGACACTGCGACCAGCTGGGGTCTATGTATCACTCTGTCGTCAGTGGTTCCTCATTCAAACAGGTTTGTGCCTTTAATTAGGTTAAAAGCCTGTTGATAAGGTTCTTCGGATTCATGCCTGTTTCCCGGGGTGAAGTTAGTCTTAGTACGGAGTTTAAAATCGATCGAAAAAATATCTACAGAAAAATTGCATAAGAGAGTACATGGTGTATCTTCGAAAACTCAAAGTGATCCCATCGATCTGCGGTTTTCACCAAAATGATCAAATTTGACGTAGATTCCGAAAATGTGGCCCATGTGGTAGAATCGATCGATTGGGAAATGAAATGCAAAAACCGGAAAAACTTTTCGAATTCGGAACGGTGATAGATAAAGCGATTCTGCGAACGCCAATCGATTCAGTAGGGTCAAGTCAGTCTTGTTACAGAGTTTAAAATCGATCGAAAAAAAAAAAAATCGACAGAAAAAAATTTCATATTTCAACAGCATCATACATCTTATATGGCACTTCATGCCCAAATACCCCAGAGGGTTAACAGTAATTGGTCCATATCCAAATTGGGTATAATGTTAACTTAAAACTACCTACTTAAAATTTCAAATTTTTCAGGTAACATGAACCGAACAGATAAGGGGTACTTCTCAATCAATCTCAATCCCTCCCAAAGAGTGACAATATATAGCCAGAAAACTGCTGTATGCCATCCATAGCCGGGAATATAGCTGTTTGGATATCCGTAGCCGGGAATATAGCTGTTTGGCCTTCCGTAGCAGGGAATATAGTTGTTTTTTAAGAAAGGCGAACGATAGTGGAAAAAAACTCACGTAAGGAAACGATACGATCGATATATATTATTGTTTTTTTTTTAATTTTTTTCTTTTTTTTTTCTTTTTATTTTTTTTTTTTCATTTTTTTTTTATTTTTTTTTTTATTTTTTTTTTTTTTTTAATTTTTATTTAATTTTTTTAAATTTTTTTTTTATTTTAATTTTTTTATTTCTAATTTTTTTTATTTTTTTAATTTTTTTATTTTTTTATTGTTTTTTTTATTTTTTTATTTTTTATTTTTTTTTTTTTTTTTTTATTTTTTTATTTTTAATTTTTTTTTTTTTAATTTTTTTTTTTTTTTTTTTATTTTCATTTTATGTGAGTATTAACGTAAGGAAACGATACGATTGATATGTAACGGTACAGTACGATACGATACGAACGAAACAAAAATTGCATAAGGGGGAAGATAGTGGTAAATCTTCGAAAACTCAAAGTGATCCTATCGATCTGCGGTTTTCACCAAAATGATCAAAATTTGACGTAGATTCCGAAAATGTGGCCTATGTGGTAGCCAGATAGATCGATTGGAAGTGAAATGCAAAACCGGAAAACTTTTTTGCGAATTCGAAAACGGTGATAGATAAAGCGATTCTGCGAACGCCAATCGATTCAGAAGGGTCAAGTCAGTCTTGTTACAGAGTTAAAAATCGACAGAAAAATTGCATATTTCAACAGCATCATACATCTTATATGGCACTTCATGCCCAAATACCCCAGAGGGTTTAACAGTAATTGGTCCATATCCAAATTGGGTATAATGTTAACTTAAAACTACCTACTTAAAAATTTCAAATTTTTCAGGTAACATGAACCGAACAGATAAGGATACTTCTCAATCAATCTCAATCCCTCCCAAAGAGTGACAATATATAGCCAGAAATCTAGCTGTATGCCATCCAGCCGGGAATATAGCTGTTTGGATATCCGTAGCGGAATAGCTGTTTGGCCTTCCGTAGCAGGGAATATAGTTGTTTTTTTTTAAGAAAGGCGACGATAGGGGAAAAACTCATGTAAGTATTACGAAACGAAGCGAAGGAAACGATACAATCGATACAATACGATACGTAACGGTAGGGTGCGATCGGTATGATACGACGACGACACGATGATACGAAACGAAACAAAATTGCAAAAGGGGGAATAGTGGTAAATATTCGAAAACTCAAAGTGATCCTATCGATCTGCGGTTTTCACTAAAATGATCGAAATTCGACGTAGATTCCGAAAATGTGGCCTATGTGTAAGATGCCTAGAAACCCTGGTGCATGTACTGATTCGATTTTGTTTAGACTTTTAGTAGAGATTCTCGCGTCCTGCTTCAAATTTTCACAATAGATGGTGACAAATTGACATAGTTCAACAATTGGATCTTTTTGGGCCCCATTGCAAAATGCATTCGCCAACCAAGGCAACCTGCCCCTGATCGGAATTCGGACATGTAACTTATGAAACTTCCAACCAATTGGAAAATTTGAATGCTTTTCAATCCGATTGTGGTTATGATTTGTGAATTGTTATTTCTGCAAAACTTCGAGTTATAATTACAATGTTTTGTATTCATTGAAATGAATCGTTTTTTGTATGTTGTTGGTCAGTGGTCAGTCACAGGCTGTCAATTTTTTCGCCAAAGCGGTGAGTGAAATTGCTTATATAACACATTTTAAAAGTTTATGGAATCAATAAGTGGGACTTTTCTCCGATAATTTCCACAACTAATTCTAAGGATTTTGTTTGCACTTCATATGAATTAACGACAGAGCTTAGAATGTGTTGGCAATAATATATTCCATTTCGAAGTACTCTTTGGGTTCAAATCGAAGCCTGGTCCTAAAAGTTTCGATTGTGATATATATATATATATATATATATATATAATATAATATATATATATATATATATATATATATATATATATATATATATATATATATATATATATATATATATATATATATATATATATATATATATATATATATATATAGTTTGATTTTTGGGTAAATTTATAGTCTCCAACGATTTTCACAATTTTGGGTTACCTACTTGCACAATCTCTCACTGAGCACAAACTTTGTGCTCCCAATTACTTCAGGAGATACGACGACCTTTCCTATGTCAATAAAGGTATTTTTTTTTTAAATCAAATTTAACGTTCAAAGTCATAGGATTATGGACACCAATACGATGTGTCTTCCAACTTATGGAGGTTATGAATACAAACATAACTTAAAGGTACGAACATACTGTGTGAAAAATGATCGAAATTTAGCCCCAAAAAATCAACCCATATTGATTATATTCTATTAAAGTCTGAAAACGAAAATTGATATTCAAAATAAACAGTTGAGTTATTAATTGTTAGGAAATATATCAGTCATTGAAGTTCAAAAGAAAAAAATTCTCACAGTTCAATGTATTAAACCAAAAAATATTATCATTTGCAATTGCTGAATAGATCAACATTACATGTAATAATGCTTATAAATTCCTCTATTAATTTACAAAATCTCACAATACCCTTTCAAGAGATATACTAAATAAACAAGATTCATTGATTGTAGGAAGAAAATTTACTTTATGACTATCCACGACTGCGTGTCACCATGATTTCCAAGTGGAAAATAATAAATTAGCATTCATAGCACTTTCTCAGAAATTTTAAATTATATTCCTTAGTAGTTTGAGAGAGTTGAATTTAAGTGACTGTTTGTAAGTTGGAAAATCTAGCGAGCAACATGATACAAGGATAAAAGTGAAAAAATATATGAAAAAAAGGGGCGAATAGTCTTAATGAAAAAAAAAAAATAAACAATGGTTTCCTCCTGAACACACAGGTTTGGAGAATGTTTGGTTTTCTTCTTTCCCTCTCAAAAATTATTTTCATGGCACCGCCTTTGTAATCAATTGATTTTCGGGCATTCAATTTAATTCTCAAACTAAAATGATAATGACACATATTAAATATAGGTATAGACAACATATTTTTCACCAAGAATAATTATTGATGATTTTTTTTAAACCATTTTTCTCTTTATTCCCAAACAACACACACTAGTTATATTTTATTAACCTACTTAAATAGTGTTTTATTATTAATATTTCCAGTTCGAACCCTCCAAGACAACCATTGGATTCAGAACCAGTTTCAGAAAAGGCTAGCATGAGCAAAACGAAACCAAATTCTTGAACACTCAAGGCAATACTTCCTGTCATGTGGTCAAGGATTCCACAAAAGAAACCTTTTCAAAATGTTAATGTGTTTGTTAAAAATGTGTTGTTATTCAGTCAGAAAGAATAATCTTGCTCAAAGCTTTGCAGGTATGCTAGGCGAGACAGAGATGTGAAAAGCTTTTATTCGAAAAATGAGCTCGTCTGAAAAAAAAACCCAACCTTTGGACATATATTTTTGGGAAAATCAATATAATGAATGTAAAATAATAATAAATTTTTTTTGAACCCAAGAAACATAAATAATCTTAATCTATTACATATATAATACAACTGAAATAAATATTTCAATGTGATTTGTATCAAATTCAATAGTAATGATGAAAGGAGTACATCAAGGCTATTTAAATTTATTTTGAATTACTTTTACCCAAGATCATATTAAAATGTTGGGAAAATCGAGAGAGCCCGAACCTCTTGCAATTCAACAGGAGGGGCTTCCATTTCCAATGTATTTTAATATCTTATTTTATTATTATATATTATAGATATTTTTTTAAGTTTTTCAGAAAACCTCTAAAAATGTATTTCAATATTCAATTGGACAAAACAACAGTTTCCTTTGGCGGATTGTATCCAAAACATGATCAATCCCCCATCCCTATGGATAATATATATTTGAAATGAAAATGATTATTTAAAAAAGGAACTTCATATCATTTTTTAGTGATATCTCAAAGTTAATAGAAGTAATTGAGGATTGTGCTTCTGTTTCATTGTAATTCATTAATAGAGTCATAAAAATTCTGAATTACAAATTTAGATTATATTCAACTTTGCACTAATTCAAAAAGCCCTATTTAGCAGATCAGTGTGAAGTTAGCGGCCATTTTCTGGCAGCCGTTTTTATCTGGCGGCCAAATGATCAGTGACGTCAGGGTGATTCAAAATTCCTTAGAATTTTCAACCAAATCGAATGGCTGAAGACTTGGAATTGCAATGGGAATTCAATTTAACAGAAAATGGTCGAACACAACACAAATGAAAAACTTAAGAATGATATACTAAGATATATTTGATATGTTTTAGATAAAAATTCAAAATGCACCCTCAAATATGTTTAGCCAAGTGGATATTTGGAATATGTACTACTGAAGGCTATATATAATGTTTCTTGACATGTTTTTTGGGTAACCTTCCACAGTCTGAAAATGAAAATATAATCAGGAAAATCAGTTGAAAATCGAAAAAGACTGCAAGAAAAATCCAAATTATTCAAACAATTAAAGGAGATTTAGAAGATTTTGAGAACGGGGCAGATATAGTCCCGAAACGTCAATCAAAACTATATAGAAAGTATCTTTTGAATTTTTACTATTTTTATAGGCATATTAAGGGAACGAATAGTTACTGACAAATCGAATCATTTTTTCTATTGGAAATATAATTTGGTGAACGCAGTAACTTATCGGGGTGAACTAATTAGTTTGCCCTTTCTACACTTGTATAGATTTTCCTGGTTATATTTTCATTTTCAGACTGTGGAAGTTACCAAAAACATCCAGAAACGTTGTTCCTCCACAAAAAACCACATTCATTCAATGTATATGTTTAGCTAAGTTCATTCTTGATATATGTATTACTGGAAGGCTATATAATAATATACCAAGAGATGATTGATTAAGGTATTCGAAGGTAGATAGTATTTAAAAAAAAATTAACCTCTAAATTTGGTTATATTTGTGATAAAAAAACAAACCCCCCAAAAATGATTAGCCAGGTTCATCAATCATCCATTGGTATATCTTTATATAACATAATATCTATATCTTTATATAACATAATATCAAGTTTTCTATTTGTTTTCGACATTTTCTGTTGAATTGAATTTCCATTAAAATTTCAAATCTTCAGCCATTTTATCTTCTTTCCTCTTCTGACTAAACTGTATCTGCAAGGTTCAATTTCCTTGATCTGTAAAGAAAAATAAAATAAGTTTGCAAGAATGATCTTACTAACCAAATTCTTAAAAATAATGTAAAACATGTAGAGTTAAAAACAGAATACGTTACATAACATCAAACAAATACGATTAAAATCAGACATCACAGCATTGTCTAAACATGAAAAGGAAAATCAACGTAAATTGATTTTGACAAGGTTGAAATTTTGACAAAAGAAAAAAATAGTAATGAAAATAAACTGATCTTCACATTTTGAAGAAAAAGCTTGCATAAATTATAACAACCCGAATATGTCAAACACTCCAATGTATTTAAAAAAAAATGGGAAAAAACGATAACAGATAAAAACAAACTCGATACTAGCAATCTCAGATATTCAACAATGTTCATTCCAATTGTGAAATATGAACACGAATTGATTTGTTTGAAACTATGAACAGGATGTTCATGAAATCAGATGTGGAATCATCGGCGACTGAAAGATAAACTTTAGTCACTATCTTCCATCGTTCAAGATAACCTCTTGTGGGGTATTCATGTTGAAAAGGGAAACATTCTCAATTGAATAGAAAGATTTTTCTATGAATTAAAAAATCCACGATAAAAATGTTTTTTTTTAATGTCCAACAGAAAACAACTACTTTCCCGGCTAAAGCCACGCTGGACATTGAACTTCATCTGATATATATTCTGAAAGGACCCTAACTCAAAAGAAAAAATCTGAAATTGAAAATTTGCATTTTTATTCAGATAGTTATTTGATTTTCTATTCCAGTCTTAATTAAGAACTCATTGAGTTAGGGTCTTTCAGAATATCTATCAGATGGAGTTCAATGTCAGCGATAACTTACGGAATAGTTGTTTTATGTTAACATTCACAAAAATAACTTAATTTTATCGTGGATTTTCACTTTAAAAGAATCTTTCTATTCAATTGAGAATGTTCCCCTTTTCAACATGAACACTAAAATATTGAAAGAATAACTGTTAAATTATATTGTAAGTTTTGAACGTCTCTTTGAATTTTAATCATATTTGTTTGATGTTATGTAACGTATTATGTTTTTAACTTTAGATGTTTTACATTATTTTTAAGAATTTACCTGAAGATGACATAAACAATGTTTGTTGAAATGTCGTATCAAATAAAAAATACATATACTGACTATGGCCCTTATTTCGAGAAAACAAAGAAAATAAACATGTGGTCAAGAAATTATAAAATATATATATATATATATATATATATATATATATATATATATATATATATATATATTTGATTCTGATATATTTTTTTTTAAGAAAAACTCCAACAATGTACAAAAAAAATTAATGACTTCCATTCAGACAACAAGAAATACCCCAAATTTCATTTCAATTGAAATTTAAGGTTTCACCTGTCAGAGAAGAACACCAAAAACTCATTCAGAGTAAAAACTTTAAAAAATCATATTTTAAGAAAAAAATTACATTCATTTCAATCTAAGAGTGGTTTTCCATCAAGAATTTGATAAATATATACTTTTTATTACATACTCAATAGGACAAAATGTTCAGAAGAGATTTTTATAGTAGAAGCTGTAAATGATTATATATCAAGGTGAATCATTATTTTGATGTGATGCAAAGATATTTGGCATATGCAATATGTGTATCAAATAAGGTGAAGATCGATCAACCACTAAATATTTAAAAAAAACAATTCCAATAATTATTGAACGTCAACCAGAAATTTAGATATACCACGTTTATAAAACGGACTAAAAAGACATCTTAATGAGATGATGACAGAGACATATGGCAAATTTCGGGTTTATTTCATTTAGTTTAAAATCGATTGCTCTTTACCATTATTATTACAGACAAACAGACAGACATGTAAGCGAGTTGATATTGCATTGTCTTCCAGTATTGAGCTATGTTTGAAGATCAAGTATCTCATCGGGAAGTTAGTTTAAAATGGATTGCTATTATTATTACAAGATTTGTACCGAAAGGAACAGACAACGAAAGCGAGTTAATATAAACATGGTATAAAATACATAAAATGAACCCTTTAATTTGCTTGTTTTCAATTTCAGGGAAATGTATGTGTCATACTATTTTATGTATTCTAACGATGTTTAGTAGGTTATTTATTAATTTATTTGTAATTCATTTAGTTGTTACATTGAGTGACTATTTGGAAGGCAGTTAAATTCAGTGCTCATTGACTCATCGATCATTCTGTTGGTGCTATGGAGATATTGTGTAATCCTAACCTCACTTTTTGTTCCGTAAACGTTCTACAGACAAACAGACAAGAAAGCAACTTAATATTGCATTGTCATCTAGTTCTGAGCTATGTCTGAAGTTTTGAAACTCATCAGGAAGTTAGTTTAAAATCGATTGCAAGATTTGTAGCGAACAGACACGAAAGCGAGCTAATATAAATGTGGTAAAAATAAGTCATTTTGAGAACCTCTACAACTATAAATTATCACCCAGCAGTGTATGACAAAATATACCTCAAATGATCCTGTGTTGTCAAGGACGTATTGGCTTTTCTTCATCCACCAACAGGACAGGACACAGAAATAATGAATTTTCCCTAGATATGCTGAATTTTATTTCATATGCGGAATCTGCCTCCTGAAAATTTCAAGAATAATTAATTTCCACACTGTGTCAAGTGAAATATAAAACACAAATGTACCTAGTAAAGTTTCGATGGGAATGATTGAAAAGTTGTTCTTCATTCATACCTTCAACAAATATAAATCAATATTAAATGAAAAATTATTCATGAATCACTTATTTGAATACTAATTTTTGACATTTTATATCAATTTTAAATATTATGAGTTTGAATATTATTTGTGTGGGGTAAATTATATTATGCTGAGTATAATATATCAGGCCACCCTGTCATGATAAAGGTGTATATCAGCTAGAAATAAGAATCCAATGAAAACATGGTTATCCCAAATAAAATATATGAAACTGGAATTCGATTTTTCCTACATTTTTTTCATGGGAATTATTATTTTTCTACGTTTATGCAAAAACCAAAACTTTATTGAACTATATAGGTATTAGTTCCTAACTTTCTCAACGCAAATCGATAGTGCTAATTAATTATTGAATATTTTGCTATTAAATTTGAAATAGAGTTCTATAAATTTGAAATAGAGTTCTACCAAGAAGTGCAACTGTATGACTTTGAAAACATTCAGGGTTCATGTTGAGCTTCCGCATAACGTTGAACAAACCACTAGTTTTCTTTATCTAACCACGAACGATGTACCCAGTATATCATTTTCTTTTATATGTTACATAAATTCACAAGGTCCAACAGGTCACCTTCTTCTTAAGAGAGCATTTTCACTTTGCTCCACAAGTAGGTAACTGACGAATGACAAACTCGGTATCCCGTCTGTGTTTATTGAGCACACCAAGTTTACTCCACGTCTGCACCATGCCAGTCCCTCGCCACCACCACGCACCTGTTCTGTGTGAATTGCACCTAATGGCCTTACAAACAGACAAGACAATATACAAATAGCTTGGTCATTTCAAAAGGAACATATTTACTTCAACTAAACTAAATATGAGTCATATTCATTTCCCTTATATCAACCTGTAGTTATGAATCTTTTTGATATCTCTTATTGACTTTTTCATTGCTCGTTAGAAACCTTCACTATTGCTATCTTCAAGTGGATACTTTGTTTCACAGTGATGCAAAGTTATCTGTCACAAGAAATAGATGCATTAAATAAGGCATACTAAAGGCAGTTTTTGAATCCAATTTAAAAAAATACAACTCCAATAATTTGTGAATTCCAGCAGAACCTCCACAATTATGAATTATCATCCATAAGTATACAGAAATAAATTTTTACCTCATATAATTCTAATGTGCTTGTAGGCTGCGAATGATGTGTGACCCTTTCTGTTTCGCATCAGGTTTCCTTATCTACAGGAAGGATCTAGCAGAAATACTAAATTTGCAGTGTTGACATTTTGAACTTTAGTTTCCCTGTGCACAGTATTTTCTCCTAAAAATTAAAAAACATTAAAAAAAATTGTCAAAATACATTATATTTGAAATCTCATTCCACTTTTCTATCATGAAGTTATGGTATTTAAAAATGTTTCAAGCATATTTATTATTGAATTCGATTTCATCAGATTGATATATGAACATTGAGGGACAGCTAAATGATAGCAGAACTCACAAAAAAGAGAGAGCCTGAAACTTTATACCACACTTTACCAAAATCTTGTTTGTCACTAAATAGCTTTTCAACAGTAGTGTCCAATTGTATGGAATGTAGAATGAACTTTCCATTACTTACAACTGCAGATGCATTCAATGATATATCAACTCTCAATGTATTCAATGTAAAAAAAGTCCACTCAATAAGATTCAACTTTCCAAATTTTTATAGGCTGTCATTTCTTTCCTAATGTGCCTTTTTCTCTTGAGAAAATATGTTGAAATAGACATTTTATAAATGGATAATGAAAATCATTTCTCAAAAGTATTGAAATTCCTGTATTAATAGTTTACAAATGCTGCAATCTATATGAGTGGGGAATGGAATGATCACCAACTATTGACATTCAGATTGAAGATAAGCTTAGGTTGATTTGTTGAAAATATAAACAGGATGTTCATAAAATCAGATGTGGAATCATCTGCGACTGAAAGATAAACTTTAGTCACTATCTTCCATCGTCAAGATAACCTCTTGTGGGGTATTCATGTTGAAAAGGGAAACATTCTCAATTCAATTGAGAATGTTTCCCTTTTCAATAAGCTTAGGATTTCATAGATATACAAAATTTCACACAAAGGATTGAAATATTGCCATGTTTTCTCCTGGTATTGTGAACATGCTAATAAAAAATGCACAGCTTTCATCAAAAGGGACTTTTTCAACATTGGAATGAAACAACTTGAAACACAATCCATCTAGTATACAATGATACATGAATTTATTTGTTCCTCTGATGAAATGTTTATTGCTCTCATCTGTCATTCTACTACAGCGTTTTGTGATCATGACAAACATAATCGTTCAAATCGACGCCATTTTTAGTCCATTTTCTGTGATATTGTATTACATTTTAAACAATTGCATATTTTATATTATTTTCAATCATATTTATCGCATATTGGATTATGGAATTTCTAGAAAATACAATTTATCAAAAATGAGTTAAATTGTTCCTAACATAGGTATTCGTTCCTAACTTTCTCAATGCAAATCGATAGTGCTAATTAATTATTAAATATTTTGCTATTTAATTACGCTTTTTATTTTCCCACACTTAGTGCCACCTAAATAAAACATTTTTTTATTTTTGCATGAACGTAGAAAAAATATTGTATGCAACTCATGCAAAAAGCGTTTATTGCACTCGATGTGTTGTCCAACTTCACGTCGAGTGCAATAAACACTTACTTTTTGCACTTGTTGCATAAATAACTATTTGATATCTATAGTCACAAAATAAAGAACATCAAATGTAGTGCAAGATATTTTGAATTTCAGAGTGTAACATTAAATGGGAAAATTTTTGAAAAACAAGTTTATATTCGAAAGGTTAAGAGATTAACTGTTTTTTGTAATGAAATTCCAACATAACAATTCAATTAATATCTTACCTCTTCTGAAGAAGAAATTTCATCCATTGGTCATATTACAAAAGTACCTAGTGACAATATTTTCCTTGTTTTGGTAAGATTTTTCTGAAAGCAGGTTTCCTTCATCTGAGTGAAATTGAACCAAACTGATATTCCTTTCATTCTGATTTTCAATTGACCCAATGTTTTTATTCCTGCTGTTTGCTGATGTGGATAACAAAATCTCCGAACTCCTGAAATGAATACATGGGTTTTAAAAAATGTAATCAATACAAATAACTAGGTGTGCTAGCCAACTACAAGTAATTTATTTTCATAAGATGAATATTTTTTCTCAAAAATGAATAAATAACCTACTCAAAATGTTTATATATATGTTATCTACTCGCTTTTCATTTTTCTCTTTATCAACTAACCTGTAACTCCTCTGAATTGTTTGCATTTACGGTAAATAGGGTTTTCGTAAACTTACTTTGGGGATAGCTTCAGGTCTCAATCTCAATCATCGTGCCTCGGAAGAGTGAGCCTGAAAAAATAAGTGTTTCAGAAATCAAATATCATTTAAATTGTATTGTTCTATCATTGTCTAAAGAGACAATGGTATTATATACTATATTTTACTTACATAAAATGTCATTTCAGTTTCACAAGATGGAACCATGCAGTTCATTTTGAATAAATGTATAATTCGAAATGGAAACGGAATTCTCGATTTTTTAACGCCACAATTGAACAAGCCAAAAGCAAACAAGAATCAAATTCTAGGCAGACAGTGTCTTTATATGCCATTTTCGTCGTAATCAAAGATAAATATTAGATATAACCTAAAATAAAATCTTGATTCGTTGTAACGGCGACGACAACGAGGAGCGAAAAGCCGAAGCTTAGACAATGGATGTAGTAATAAAGTAAAGAAAACTGAACTGTTTGTCACTGTCTGTCCGAATGATTGAAGACAATGACAACAAGGATCGAATTGCGGAATCTACTTCTTCTACATCTTTGACGTTTTCGGAGCGGACTGAACATTGTCCGAATAAATTTCTTAGGAGAGTTGCTCTTTGGTGTTGACATCTACTCAAAAATCATTCGAATCAGATCTCCATCTAAGAAATCAAGCAGGCCATATTGTCGCACGTTTGATCCCACACATTTTCAGATATGAGTGCATACACCAGGGTTTCTAGATATCTTACCTATGTGGTAGCCAGATCGATCGATTGGCCGTGAAATGCAAAAAACCGGAAACACTTTTTTCTAATTCGAGAACGGTGATAGATAAAGCGATTCTGCGAACGCCAATCGATTCAGAAGGGTCAAGTTAGTCTTGTTACGAAGTTTAAAATCGATCAAAAAAAAAATCGACAGAAAAATTGCATATTTCAACAGCATCATACATCTTATATGGCACTTCATGCCCAAATACCCCAGAGGGTTAACAGTAATTGGTCCATATCCAAATTGGGTATAATGTTAACTTAAAACTACTTACTTTAAATTTCAAATTTTTTCAGGTAACATGAACCGAACAGATAAGGATACTTCTCAATCAATCTCAATCCCTCCCAAAGAGTGACAATATATAGACAGAAATCTAGCTGTATGCCATCCGTAGCCGGGAATATAGCTGTTTGGATATCCGTAGCCGGGAATATAGTTGTTTTTTAAGAAAGACGAACGAAAGTGGAAAAAAAACTTATGTGAGTAATAACGAAACGAAAGGAAACGATACGATCGATACGATACGTAATGGTACAGTACGGTACGAACGAAACAAAAATTGCATAAGGGGGGGGGAATAGTGGTAAATCTTCGAAAACTCAAAGTGATCCTATCGATCTGCGGTTTTCACCAAAATGGTCGAAATTCGACTTATATTCCGAAAATGTGGCCCATGTGGTAGCCAAATCGATCAATTGGCCGTTAAATTCGGAAAACCGGAAAAACTTTTTTCTAATTCGAGAACGGTGATAGATAAAGCGATTCTGCGAAGGCCAATCGATTCAGAAGGGTAAAGTTAGTCTTGGTACGGAGTTTAAAATCGACCAAAAAAATATCTACAGAAAAATTGCATAAGGGGTACCTGGTGAATCTTCGAAAACTCAAAGTGATCCTATCGATATGCGGTTTTCATCAAAATGATCAAAATTCGACGTAGATTCGAAAATGTTGCCTATGTGGTAGCCAGATTGATCGATTGGCTGTGAAATGCAAAAACCGGAAAAACTTTTTCTAATTCGAGAACGGTGATAGATAAAGCGATTCTGCGAACGCCAATCGATTCAGAAGGGTCGAGTCAGTCTTGTTACGAAGTTTAAAATCGATCGAAAAAAAATCGACAGAAAAATTGCATATTTCAACAGCATCATACATCTTATATGGCACTTCTTGCCCAAATACCCCAGAGGGTTAACAGTAATTGGTATATATCTAAATTGGGTATAATGTTAACTTAAAACTACTTACTTAAAATTTCAAATTTTTTCAGGTAACATGAACCGAACAGATAAGGATACTTCTCAATCTCAATCCCTCCCAAAGAGTGACAATATATAGCCAGAAATCTAGCTGTATGCCATCCGTAGCCGGGAATATAGCTGTTTGGATATCCGTAGCCGGGAATCTAGCTGTTTGGCCTTCCGTAGCAGGGAATATAGTTGTTTTTTAAGAAAGACGAACGATAGTGGAAAAAACTCATGTAAGTATTACCGAAACGAAAAGAAACGATACAATCGATACAATACGATAAGTAACGGTACGATACAGTACGGTACGGTACGATACGGTACGACACGATGATACGAAATGAAACAAATATTGCAAAAGGGGGAGGAATAGTGGTAAATCTTCGAAAACTCAAAGTGATCCTATCGATCTGCAGTTTTCACCAAAATGGTCGGAATTCGACTTTTATTCCGAAAATGTGGCCTATGTGGTAGCCAGATCGATCGATTGGCCGTAAAATGCAAAAAACCGGAAAAACTTTTTACTATTTCGAGAACGGTGATAGATAAAGCGATTCTGCGAACACCAATCGATTCAGAAGGGTCAAGTTAGTCTTGTTACGAAGTTTAAAATCGATCCAAAAAAAAATCGACAGAAAAATTGCATATTTCAACAGCATCATACATCTTATATGGCACTTCATGCCCAAATACCCCAGAGGGTTAACAGTAATTGGTCCATATCCAAATTGGGTATAATGTTAACTTAAAACTACTTACTTTAAATTTCAAATTTTTTCAGGTAACATGAACCGAACAGATAAGGATACTTCTCAATCAATCTCAATCCCTCCCAAAGAGTGACAATATATAGACAGAAATCTAGCTGTATGCCATCCGTAGCCGGGAATATAGCTGTTTGGATATCCGTAGCCGGGAATATAGTTGTTTTTTAAGAAAGACGAACGAAAGTGGAAAAAAAACTTATGTGAGTAATAACGAAACGAAAGGAAACGATACGATCGATACGATACGTAATGGTACAGTACGGTACGAACGAAACAAAAATTGCATAAGGGGGGGGGAATAGTGGTAAATCTTCGAAAACTCAAAGTGATCCTATCGATCTGCGGTTTTCACCAAAATGGTCGAAATTCGACTTATATTCCGAAAATGTGGCCCATGTGGTAGCCAAATCGATCAATTGGCCGTTAAATTCGGAAAACCGGAAAAACTTTTTTCTAATTCGAGAACGGTGATAGATAAAGCGATTCTGCGAAGGCCAATCGATTCAGAAGGGTAAAGTTAGTCTTGGTACGGAGTTTAAAATCGACCAAAAAAATATCTACAGAAAAATTGCATAAGGGGGGGTACCTGGTGAATCTTCGAAAACTCAAAGTGATCCTATCGATATGCGGTTTTCATCAAAATGATCAAAATTCGACGTAGATTCCGAAAATGTTGCCTATGTGGTAGCCAGATTGATCGATTGGCTGTGAAATGCAAAAAACCGGAAAAACTTTTTTCTAATTCGAGAACGGTGATAGATAAAGCGATTCTGCGAACGCCAATCGATTCAGAAGGGTCGAGTCAGTCTTGTTACGAAGTTTAAAATCGATCGAAAAAAAAAAATCGACAGAAAAATTGCATATTTCAACAGCATCATACATCTTATATGGCACTTCTTGCCCAAATACCCCAGAGGGTTAACAGTAATTGGTATATATCTAAATTGGGTATAATGTTAACTTAAAACTACTTACTTAAAATTTCAAATTTTTTCAGGTAACATGAACCGAACAGATAAGGATACTTCTCAATCTCAATCCCTCCCAAAGAGTGACAATATATAGCCAGAAATCTAGCTGTATGCCATCCGTAGCCGGGAATATAGCTGTTTGGATATCCGTAGCCGGGAATCTAGCTGTTTGGCCTTCCGTAGCAGGGAATATAGTTGTTTTTTAAGAAAGACGAACGATAGTGGAAAAAACTCATGTAAGTATTACCGAAACGAAAAGAAACGATACAATCGATACAATACGATAAGTAACGGTACGATACAGTACGGTACGGTACGATACGGTACGACACGACACGATGATACGAAAGAAACAAATATTGCAAAAGGGGGAGGAATAGTGGTAAATCTTCGAAAACTCAAAGTGATCCTATCGATCTGCAGTTTTCACCAAAATGGTCGGAATTCGACTTTTATTCCGAAAATGTGGCCTATGTGGTAGCCAGATCGATCGATTGGCCGTAAAATGCAAAAAACCGGAAAAACTTTTTACTATTTCGAGAACGGTGATAGATAAAGCGATTCTGCGAACACCAATTGATTCAGAAGGGTCAAGTCAGTTTTGTTACGAAGTTTAAAATCGATCGAAAAAAAAAATACGACAGAAAAATTGCATATTTCAACAGCATCATACATCTTATATGGCACTTCATGCCCAAATACCCCAGAGGGTTAACAGTAATTGGTCCATATCCAAATTGGGTATAATGTTAACTTAAAACTACTTACTTGAAATTTCAAATTTTTTCAGGTAACATGAACCGAACAGATAAGGATACTTCTCAATCAATCTCAATCCCCCTCAAAGAGAGACAATATATAGCCTGAAATCTAGCTGTATGCCATCCGTAGCCGGGAATATAGCTGTTTGGCCATCAGTAGCCGGGAATATAGCTGTTTGGCCTTCCGTAGCCGGGAATATAGTTGTTTTTCGAAAAAGACGAACGATAGTGGAAAAAAAACTCATGTAAGTATTAACGAAAGGAAATGATACGATCGATACAATACGATAGGGTACGGTACGATACGATACTGTCACTGACTCGATAGAAAAGCTACCCGCTCAACCACGAATCACAAGTTCTTTTATCTCAAATGATGCACGTATTTGAAAGGACATTGGAAATCTTTAATGCTGCAAAACAGCTCAAAATATGGCACAAATACACATAAAACTTTCAATAACTGACTGACAACTGTAACTTCAATTTCACCTTGTTGTTACATCTCTATCAATTTTTTCATACAATGAGAAAATTCAAAGTGGGTACCCATACATCTACAGGGATATTTATATCAAACCAACTAGGAAATGTTATGTTTTCTACAGATACGATACGATATCAAAATCAAATCAAAATTACTTTAATGTCTGATGAATGATCATTCCTATTGACAAAGTGAAAAAAACAGTGAAAAAGAAAAAAGAGAACATTAATAGCAATTGAATATATGCTTATTTTTTATACATACCTAGTTACATATTCAAAAATATATTGAATTTACCTTGTGATAACACAAAATTTGTAGAGCAGGTTACTACACGTCGAATTATTCATATATGTAGAAGTCTATATTTACAAAAACATACATCACATAAAATGAATTTCAAACAATATTAATGTTAGTCACTAGACGTCAGTTTATTAAAAATTAGAGGTGTTATTTATAGTATAAAGTTATACATAACAAAGAAGGGTATATACAGAAATCAGAATTCTGATCTTTACAATTAATTAAATTATGATAAAAAATAAAATGGAATAAAATAGAATAAAAAAGAATCAACAGAATAGCACATACAAAGTGAATACCCATACGTATCAGTCGATTTAAAAAGCATAACAAACAAAAGAAACTAAAATAAAATCTAAAATTTTACAGAATAAAATTTGTCCAACGAGTAGAATGCTCTGTCGAGTAAAACATTTCTCACAGAACTTTTGAATTTTTTTTATCCCTAATCGTTTTAATTTCGTTAGGTAAATGATTGAACATTTTTATGCCATTATATATAATGGAATTTTTTATTTGTGCAGATCTTGGAATTGGTAAGGTTATATTTAGGGTTTGTCTTGTGATATATTGTGCGGTGCCATACACTCGATCCCTAAACTTACTGTAAATTAGGCAAATTGTTTCTAGTATATAGATACAAGGTAAGGTCAAGATTCGTTGTTCTATGAACAAGGGCTTACAAGAATCACTGAATTTAGCTCTGCACAAGTATCTAATTGCCCTTTTCTGCAATACGAAAATAGATTCGAATAAAAATCCACTACAAGACCCCCAAAAGCAGATTCCATATCTCAGATGAGAATCAATTACCGCATGGTATACCTTTTTGGCCATATCCCTACCAAGTTCCCACGAGGTCGTTCTCACTGCAAAACATCCAGAGGCTATTTTTTTGCCCAGCTTTTTTATATGGTCCTCAAACTTTAACTTTTTGTCAATGTACAAGCCAAGAAACTTCGTTGTTCTTGTACTGCTAATAACTTCATTACCCATATACAGTTCTGGCAGATGACCTTTAAAGGTGAGGATATTCGTTTTCGATATGTTTAACGATAATAAATTGGCATCGCACCATTGTTTTATAAGATCATTATTGATTTGTAGATGCAGATTAACGTCAT
Source organism: Gonioctena quinquepunctata (assembly GCA_018342105.1). NCBI lineage: Eukaryota > Metazoa > Arthropoda > Insecta > Coleoptera > Chrysomelidae > Gonioctena > Gonioctena quinquepunctata. Next base: position 27,477 of record JAFIRS010004477.1, read on the forward strand.
TTCTATTGTTCCAAAGTATGGTAGTATCATCTGCGAACTGAGTGAACTTTCCCTTAATCTTTATTGAGGCTAGATCATTTATGTAGATTGAAAAGAGAATTGGGCCAAGCACTGATCCTTGAGGTACTCCCCATTTGATCAATAATTGTTGCGATAATTTGTTCTGAAGAGACACGCTTTGCGTGCGGCCTGATAAGTACGACTCAAACCACTTCAGAACTATATCTCTAAAGCCATACCTTTCTAATTTCTTCAACAGGATTTTATGGTTGACACAGTCAAACGCTTTTGTTAGATCACAAAGAACTGCTGCCACAACATCTCCATCGTTAAGATTGATATAAACATCCTGTAGTAGGTTAAAAATAGCATCACAAGTTCCTTTAGATCTTTGGAACCCAAATTGAAGAGAATGGATAACGTTATGCTTTTCCAAAAAAGTCATCATTCTATTTTTTACAAGCTTTTCAATTAATTTAGAGAGGGAAGGTAACAATGAAATGGGTCTAAAGTTGGCTGGATTTTCAATATCCCACCTTTATGTAACGGAATCACCACCGCCTTTTTTAGACATGCTGGGAATACTCCCGCAGAAAACGAAAAATTGATAGCTTCTGCCAGAATCACTAGAGCGGAGTCCGGTAGGTGCGAAAAAAATTTGGTGGATAGGTCATCGTATCCATAAGCATTCTTATTTTTTATTTCATGAAAAGTTCTCTCAATTTCTCCAATGTCTGTTGGCATGAAGAAGAAAGATTCTAAAACAGATGTATTTTCTAGATAACTCATGGGGTCCGTGGTGGGTTGGATGACTTTGGAGATATTTTCTACTATTGAGCAATAGTGTTCATTAATGCCGCCACAATCGAGATTTGTTTTCACGGGTATAGAAAATGGTTTACCCCTCAGCTCATTGATAATTGCCCAACTCTCTTTTTGCTTATTACCGGAATTTTCTATTCTTTCCCTATAATACAATTGCTTTGCCGCTTTTAGAGTTCCTCTATACATTTTTCGGTACTTGTTATAATAAGAAATGAATGATTCATTTTCCATAGCATATTTTCTGATATAATGTAAGGTTCTCATATTTTTTGCGGACACTTTCAAACCTTTGGTTATCCATGGTTTACCCGTTTTACTTTTGATGTCCTTTAGAGGAAAAGCAATGTTGAAAATATCCGACAGCATCGAATGAAATTTACTTAAGGGGTCAATGCATTTCAGTGATTCATTCCAGTTATTAGCAGTACAAAGTTGTTGGAATTTAATGAAATTTGTTTTGCTGTATATTCTTCCTATATGCCTTGCTTTACCAGAAGTTCTTGAATTGTTTGGGACATAACACAAGACAGCTTCGTGGTCTGACAGACCCGAATTTATGACTTCACATTCAGTACCATCGATGTTGGAGCACACATAGTCAATAATTGAACTGGACATTTTGGAGAATTGTGTTGCGGAATTGACTCTCATCATTAGATTAGAGCTATTCAATAAGTTCTCCAACGAAATTGTGGATTCTGAGGTTTTATTACTAAAATCTATATTAAAATCACCAGTGAGTATTACCGAGGCGTCGTGAGGAATATTTGCTAATAATATTTCTAACCTTTCCAGAAATAGTTTCTCACTGAATAATGGAGATCGGTACACACAGAAAATGAACAAGGAGATATTTTTACAATATATGCCCGAAAACTCGAACTCCTTTTCAACCAACATATAATCATAACTTTTCAGTTCAGTAAAATTAAACTTATCAATAAATTCTTTATGGATGAGAATCAGGGTTCCCCCATGTTTGGAGTTCATCCTAGAATATTTTGAAATCAAAATGTAGTTTGGTACACAAATGTACTCATCTATTTCTAACCAGTGCTCTGTTAATAATACTATATTAGGAAAGTTTTGACTTTCTAAAAATACGAACAGTTCATCTGCTTTGTTTCTTGCTGACTGAATGTTCAGTAGAATTAAGGACATACCTTTGTTCCCGTCCCGCCTTCTAAAAAAGATTTCTGATCTACTTCAACTCCAGAGTTAGATTTCGAGAGTACCTCTATATGAAGGCACATATTAGAGGGTTTCTCATTCTGATCCTCTATATTTAAATCACCCAATTCGATTGTTTGTATCGATTTTAGAACCACGTTATTACACTTTGGAGAATGGAAAATATTTCTCAATATACTGCAAATTTCAAATTTACTCCCCTGTTGTTTATTATCAACGAGAAAAGTAATAGAATGGTTTCTGGTATTATATGAAAATCTTTTGAGAGACATCTGTATTTTTTTAATAATAACATGATCCATTTGAGTGTCACACTCTGAAGTGATTATTAGGTTCGTAGTTTTACTTATATTTAGGATATTTCTTAATGCTAAATTCAGATTTTTGGAGTTACTTATATTTTAGTATTGAACATCAAAATTACATAATCATCTTGACCATAGCTCAAACTTTTTTCAAAGATACTGCTTGTCAACAATGATAATTCCATTTTTGGTTTGATGATTTCAGTGATGGTGTAAATCTGCCTGGTAATAAATTTCTCCAATACTGCAGAAAAATTTATTGCGTACTGATCGCCTAGAATTAGAATTTTAAAAGCCGCTATTTCTTCTCGACGCAAAATTTTTTGATTTGTAACTAGCAATGAATTTTCCTTAGCTTCAGATATTACTAGATTACTGTCCCTTTCCTGCCGGTTCGACAGTTTGACCTCTTCTTGGAGGTTTAAGTCATTTGGAAGCAGTTCTTCCGAAAATTCCATATATTTGAGTTTTTTCACTTTTTCACTAACCTTCTTTTGCTGTTTATCACATTTCTTAATATGACTATTGTGAATAACGGTGTTTTTTGCATTCTTCTTCTTTTCTCCTGTTTTGACTAGTTTCCTGGTAGCTTTCACATATTTTCCCTCACTAATGTGTATTGCTTCTTTTAATAAAGTCATCTCCCTATTTTGATAATGATTTCCTTCTTCATCTTGTTCCATATTTGATTCTCCCATCAGTATGCCGCTGGAGAGTGCGGGTTAAGTCATTGTAAATTGATGACTCACCTCACCAGAATTTGTTTGTGTTTGATTAGTTTTTACTGAAACCACTTTTTCCACATTCTTCATCTTCATCTCCTGAATTTCGTACTCCATTTCTTTGATCAGTTTTTTCTGTGCATCTAGATGTGTGTTCAATTCAGTTTCGATTCTAATCTTGTTTAATTATGGTTTGATTATCCTCTTTTAACTTTTTTATGTAGTTGTCTTTCCATTCTCCATCTTCTCAAGGTCACTTATTGTTTTCTCTAGTACACTGATATCTTCTTCGTGATCACTTGTACAGTTTTCCTCTTGACAACAAATAATTTTATTATCTTTCACAAACTTCAGTTTCTTCTTGAAATTCTGTTGAAGACAACTCTTGTGGAATACACTAGAACATTTTGTGCATACATAATGCACAAATGGTTTGAGTTTGCAGCACTTGTAGTTCATTTTTTACTGCTACACTTACTTCCTGGCCTGTATTTATAAATTGACTAATTTTGCTGGACTATTTAATTTATATGGCGCAGAATCTCCCCAAAGCAAAACACTAATGACCCAAAAAAGCATATACTTATTTCTTTCTTAATCTTGTTACTTTGGAGCAGTCCAATGAATAATTTTAATTGAATTAGCACAATATCAGTTTTATTTAACAGTTTTTCTTGGAATTTCACTTGATTTCTTGATCAATGCAATATGCTTCATCTATACATATGAAATACACAATTCAATATGAACTTTTTACCACTTAAATCATGACAAACTCAGGAACACAATTCGACTCAACCTCAACCTGAACTTCTACTGTACGAAACTAATAATGATACGATACGACACAACACGATGATACGACACAACACGATGATACGACACAACACGATGATACGAAACGAAACAAAACAAAAATTGCATAAGGGGGGGAATAGTGGTAAATCTTCGAAAACTCAAAGTGATCCTATCGATCTGCGGTTTTCACTAAAATGATCGAAATTCGACGTAGATTCCGAAAATGTGGCCTATGTGGTAGCCAGATCGATCGATTGGCTGTAAAATGCAAAAAACCGGAAAAACTTTTTTCTAATTCGAGAACGATGATAGATAAAGCGATTCTGCCAACGCCAATGATTCAGAAGGGTAAAGTTAGTCTTGGTACGGAGTTTAAAATCGATCGAAAAAAATATCTACAGAAAAATTGCATAAGGGGGGGTATGTGGTAAATCTTCGAAAATTCAGAGTGATCCTATCGAATTGACTTTTGGTAACTTCGCACGCTTGAATGTGCTGTGCATGTACCCGATTTATACTCGAAAATTTCTTCAGAATCGATTCAGAAGGGTCAAGTTAGTTTATTTTTATTCAATTTTTTTTTTTTTTTTCATTCAAAAGTAAATATGTTATACATTTATAGGTGGTCATAATATGTTCATAGTACAATTTTTACAAGTAATGCACCTAGGTGAGTTAACACCTGTTTGTGCAATAATACCAAGTCTTTTATAAATTGTAGAAAGTAGACATTTAAAAGTTATTATTGATACGTAATGAAGAAAACTTAGGAGTTAAAAAAGAAAATGGTAATAATATAATATAAATAGTAATTATAACATAAAATAGTAATAATAATATGGTAATAATACTAATGATATAAATGGTAATCATGACAGAAAATATGTAGTATATTTAAATTATGTTAAATTAATTAATAATTTTTTTTTTCACAACATCTTATGTATGTTATCCCTTTTTAGATAAATAAAGTATTTGCATTTATTAACAAAGTGTTTATATTTGGTTATCTCTTTAATTTCAAAATTGATTAATTATAGATTCAAATGGTAACCATATGTTTGTTTGTGTGCTGCCTAGTTTGGTAGCAATGGTTCACAAAATGTTTTTTCTTAGATTTAAAGCAGAAGATGCAGTTACTAAGGTAGTATAGGCTTCGGACATTCAAAATTGATAATTTATAGAATACCAATTTGTTGAATAATATTTTTGAAAATATTATTCGTAGAATGTAGTTTTGTACTACATTTAGTTGAGTTAATACATTGTCATAGAGCCCCCCCCCACACTATGATACCATAGTTTAGAAGTGATTCTACTAAGGACTTGTAGATTTGCAAAAGTAATTTTTTTGGTAAGATTTTGCGTATTATATAGAATTTATAAATTAAGCGTCTTATTTTGTTGGTTAAGTCTTGAATATGAATAGTCCATTTTAGATTTTTATCAATAGTGATACCAAGATATTTTATGGAATTGGTTTCTTTTATTATTAAATCATTTATTTTGATAGAATTAAATTGTGGTCTCTTTGAATCATTCAGTGAGAACGCAATATAGAAAGTTTTATCAGAGTTTAAAGTTAATTTATTTTTGTCGAGCCAACATTTTACAAGGCGCACTCCGTGAGTTGCTGTACTTTTAACATTTTCCCAGTTTGTACCTTTAAAAAGTAGAACTGTGTCATCTGCATAGGAGATAGAGATGCCATTTATGTTTAGGTTTAGTAGTGAGTTGATATAAGTAATAAAAAGAAGTGGACCAAGCACTGTTCCCTGCGGGATACCTATCTTAGTTTCAAGGGGGTCACTATTTACATTTCTAATTTTAGTTATTTGTTTTCTGTTACTCAAATATTGTCAAGTAAGTTGTTTATGAGGTACAGTATCGAAAGCCTTGAGATCTAGGAAAACGGCAATTGCTTTTTCATTATTGTCAAGACTTTTTTAAATATTGTTCACGAGTTCAAACATGGCATCATTTGTGCTTATACCTTTCATAAATCCAAATTGGTTGTTGTTCAGTACATTCACTGAAGTTAGATAATCTAATAACCTACTTTTGAGACATTTTCCAAATATTTTTGAGAGGGTACTAATGACACTAATGGGTTGATGGTTGCTTATATTAGTTTTACAGCCCTTTTTATAGATGGGTGTAATGATAGAAGTTTTGAATTGGGAGGTACCTTCCTTGGGAAATTTGATTCATGATGTGAACTAAAGGATCTAGAATGAGTAAGTGGATTTTTTTTATCAATTTAGATGAGATGCCATCTATGCCTGGTGCACTATTATTTTTCAGGGTATTGATATGCATAATTACTTCTTCCTTGGAAACGGGTTTTAATGCCATAGAATTTATTAAAGAAGGGTATTCGATTGTAATGTCGGAAGGGGGTTCATTTATTTTTGTTGCCATGTTCAATCCAGCATTCACATAGTAATTGTTGCAAAAGTTTGCCATGTCATAATCATTATGGAATTGTTCATTGTTTTCATCTGTAATTAGTAAGTATTTATTCGTTTTGTTTTTATTCTCATTTGCTGCATCTGAGATTATTTCATACATTTTTCTTTCGTTGTTAATTTTTTTTTTTGGCTTAATATAATTCTTTGGATGTTCCTGTACGTTTTTTTTCGTTTTCTCTATGTTTGATAGATTTTATTATCCCCTGTGTAATCCAAGGTTTCAGTTTCTTATGTTTTTTTAAAGGGACAATTTTAGTAGAGGTACACTCATTTTTTAGCGACATGAAGGTATCTGGGTCCTTTAGAGAAAGAACATTATTCCAGCTTACTGTTTTGATGGTATTTTCAAACTTTTCTTCGTCAAACTTAACTATAGTTTTTAGTTCAAGGTCTGTGCTGTCGTTTCTAGTCTCATTTGATCTAATATTCAAGAAGACAGGGAAATGATCCGTGGTACCTGTATCAATGACAAGTGAATTGAGTGTTAATTTGTTGGTGCTAATATTTTTTCTTGCGAAAATGTGGTCAAGGCAGGTGCTAGTTTCAGTGGTTACTCTAGTGAAAGAATGTATGTAGGACTTGAACCCAAAATACGATAACATAGATAAATAACTGTTATTTGTTGGTTTTGTAGGGTTGAGGATGTCGAAGTTGATATCACCTATGAATATATCTATATAATTTTTTTTTAGATTATTAAAATGCGATTCTAAGTCAGTTAGGAATAGGTTATCATTTATGGAGGGAGATCTATAGCAAGGCATAACTGAAAATTGTATATCACATAATTTAAATGTGATATTACTAATTGTTACCTTAGTTATAGGTAGAATTGTATGTTTTATGTCGAAGTTAATGTAATCTCTAATAAAAATGAGGACATCATCATTCTGGTTGATGGTACTGTTGTTGTAGCATGTTTTAAATCCAGGAATTGAAAAATTATCACTATTAGGAATATTTCGAGTTTTACCAAAAACTATAATATCCAAATCCTTCATTTGGAATGTTTCAAGAAAGGTCAGAAACATGTCAAAATTCTTCTGTGCACTTCGGATGTTAATGTGAATAAGCTTTAGTACATTTTTGTTATCAGCTATGTCAGAGCAGAATTTCCTATATTCATCCACATTATGTCTTACAGTTATATTATTTTGAGTGTATCTTTCTTCATATCCAATTTCATTCAATAAAGTTAATTCAGCAATATCCATTAAAATAATATAAATAAATATAGAAAATCCCCTTACTGGTGATAGTTAATTTTGCTCCTGAGTATTTCAATATGATACTTAAGTGTTGCACATTCAGGATTGTTACTTTGGTGATCAGTGGCGTGGTTTGTGTTGTATTTTGCGTTTGAGGTATCACAGTTTTTACAAAATGTTCTATCCTTGGGACACATTTGTTCTTCATGTTCTTCGCTGCATATCGGGCATACCATTTTCTGCGTGCATTCTTGTTTTTTGTGATAATATCCTTGGCAGTTGAAACATTTTGGTACACTTAGGTCCTCATATACCATGAGTCTTTCCCATCCTAGACATAACTTCTTCAGGTTTAGTATTTGATGAAATACATTCGGTGCTGCTTCGCAAAAAATTGTTTTGGTGTCATTTCTGTTTTTACGAATAAAATTTACTTTGACTTCGCCTCTTAAATCGTTTTGTTTTTTTATACAGTTTTCAATTTTCTCCTGTGTATGTTCTTGGGTGTAACCCACAATTTTGATACGTGGTTGTCTCAGTTTTTTAATTTTTTTTAATTTTTTTGCCTGCTTTAAGGTATCCAATTCATTTTTTGTTTTGCACTTGATTTCCATATTACCGTTTCTTGTTGTTTTCATATTGGTAATGCCAATTTCAAGTTCAGCTAGATTTATGTTTGTTTCTAGATCTCTCTTAATTTGATGTGTGGGTTTTTGGCTTTTTGGTTTTATGATTATTTTTGGGATGTTTATTTTCACTGGTTTTGGGGTTGGAATTTGTTGCAATGCATCAGCATAAGTAAGCTTGGTTGATCTAGATTCTCTATTTTTTCGTTCAGTAGTTTTATAATGGTTTCTTGGTCCTTTATAATTTTTTCCTTCGATCAAAAAAAAAAATCAACAGAAAAATTGCATATTTCAACAGCATCATACATCTTATATGGCACTTCATGCCCAAATACCCCAGAGGGTTAACAGTAATTGGTCCATATCCAAATTGGGTATAATGTTAACTTAAAACTACTTACTTTAAATTTCAAAATTTTTCAGGTAACATGAACCGAACAGATAAGGATACTTCTCAATCAATCTCAATCCCCCCCAAAGAGTGGCAATATATAGCCATAAATCTAGCTGTATGCCATCCGTAGCCGGGAATATAGCTGTTTGGCCATCCATAGCCGGGAATATAGCTGTTTGGCCTTCCGTAGCCGGGAATATAGTTGTTTTTCAAGAAAGACGAACGATAGTGGAAAAAAACTCATGTAAGTATTAACGAAACGAAAGGAAACGATACGATCGATACATACGTAGCAGTGCGTGCGAGTGCGTCGATGCAGTACGTCGGTCAGTCGGGGGAATAGTGGTAAATCTTCGAAAACTCAAAGTGATCCCGGTATGGTACGATACGATACGATAGGATACGATACGACACGATGATACGAAACGAAACAAAAATTGCATAAGGGGGGGGAATAGTGGTAAATCTTCGAAAACTCAAAGTGATCCTATCAATCTGCGGTTTTCACCAAAATGATCGAAATTCGACGTATATTCCGAAAATGTGGCCCATGTGGTAGCCAAATCGATCAATTGGCCGTGAAATTAAAAAAACCGGAAAAACTTTTTTCTAATTCGAGAACGGTGATAGATAAAGCGATTCTGCAAACGCTAATCGATTCAGAAGGGTAAAGTTAGTCTTAGTACGGAGTTTAAAATCGATCGAAAAAAATATCTACAGAAAAATTGCATGAGGGGGGTACATTTCGAGAACGGTGATAGATAAAGCGATTCTGCGAACGCCAATCGATTCAGAAGGGTAAAGTTAGTCTTGTTACGAAGTTTAAAATCGATCGAAAAAAAAATCGACAGAAAAATTACATATTTCAACAGCATCATACATTTTATATGGCACTTCATGCCCAAATACCCCAGAGGGTTAACAGTAATTGGTCCATATCCAAATTGGGTATAATGTTAACTTAAAACTACTTACTTAAAATTTCAAATTTTTTCAGGTAACATGAACCGAACAGATAAGGATACTTCTCAATCAATCTCAATCCCCCTCAAACAGTGACAATATATAGCCGGAAATCTAGCTGTACGCCATCCGTAGCCGGGAATATAGCTGTTTGGTCATCCGTAGCCGGGAATATAGCTGTTTGGCCTTCCGTAGCCGGGAATATAGTTGTTTTTTAAGAAAGACGAACGATAGTGGAAGAAAAACTCATGTAAGTATGAACGAAAGGAAATGATACGATCGATACGATACGGTACGATACGAGACGAAACGATACGATACGAAAATTGCATAAGGGGGGGGGAATAGTGGTAAATCTTCGAAAACTCAAAGTGATCCTATCGATCTGCGGTTTTCACTTAAATGATCGAAATTCGACGTAGATTCCGAAAATATGGCCTATGTGGTAGCCAGATCGATCGATTGGCCGTGAAATGCAAAAAACCGGAAAAACTTTTTTCTAATTTGAGAACGGTGATAGATAAAGCGATTCTGCGAACAGTAATCGATTCAGAAGGGTCAAGCTAGTCTTGTTACGAAGTTTAAAATCGATCGAAAAAAATATCTACAGAAAAATTGTATAAGGGGGGGGAATAGTGGTAAATCTTCGAAAACTCAAAGTGATCCTATCGATCTGCGGTTTTCACCAAAATGATTGAAATTCGACTTATATTCCGAAAATGTGGCCCATGTGGTAGCCAAATCGATCGATTGGCCGTGAAATTCAAAAAACCGGAAAAACTTTTTCCTAATTCGAGAACGGTGATAGATAAAGCGATTCTGCAAACGCCAATCGATTCAGAAATGTCAAGCTAGTCTTGTTACGAAGTTTAAAATCGATTGGAAAAAAAAATCGACAGAAAAATTGCATATTTCCACAGCATCATACATCTTATATGGCACTTCATGCCCAAATACCCCAGAGGGTTGACAGTAATTGGTCCATATCCAAATTTGGTATACTGTTAACTTAAAACTACTTACTTTAAATTTCAAATTTTTTCAGGTAACATGAACCGAACAGATAAGGAGACTTCTCAATCAATCTCAATGCCCCTCAAAGAGTGACAATATATAGCCAGAAATCTAGCTGTATAATAATAATAATAATAATAACAACTTTATTCATCCCAAGAAATAATACAATGGACCTTTTCATGCACCATGAGAAAACACTATAATTAGAAAGTATATGTGCTAATATCACTTGGGAATTTTTTTTTTTTTTCTGATGGGTAGTTTTTCCATAATCCGGAAAAAAGTGGTTTCGTGACGTCACGTTCATCAAAAGTTGATTTGGCATCGTTGTATGAGTTGCGAACCATGGAACATCAATTTGGTGTGACATTTGTTATTTGATACTTGATAGGTCCGTTCGTTTGCTCCACGGAGTAAAATATATATCACTCGTTTTTCTCTCCTCAGCTCTTTTTCTTGCGGATACGCAGAGATCTGCTCGAAACGAACAAGCTCTCCATGAATGTTTCGTATTGAAAAATTATTTTCTAATTTTATACTGTGAACATGTCTAAAAAGTGTTATGTGCCCGGTTGTTTGAACACCAGTGAAAATTCAGATAAACTATTTTTTTATGCACCTAAAGGTGAAGGGCGTCGTAAGAAATGGCTCCAGACAGTGAATAAAACTTTTGTAAAAAGCGGAAATATATGCTTTTGTGAAGAACATTTCCAGGTGAGTATTATTTCATTGAAAGCCGAGTTCGAGGAACGATCTTTAATTTCACTCAAGTTTTTTCATTAAAAACATCAATCAGTACTGTATTTTATATCCAGTCCTATAAACATATTTTTCTTTGGTTCCAGCTGAAAGAAGATACTACAAATTGGGAATATGCCAGAACAACGGGATCGAAATATATGTTGAAGGAAGATGTGTGTCCACATATTAACCTGAAACGATATTGGTCTGACAATGTTTCATCACAAGTACATGACCTACCAACGATTAAGAAAGCCAAACCAAATGAAAACATATCTCCTTCAGCAAGTGAAACTGTGTTGAGTAACATTACATCCATGGGAAATATTTACTCAAGAGTTTCAAATAGTTCTTCTCGTAGTAGTAGCCAAGCTAGTACATTATCCAATTCACAAAAAAATAACACCGCCAAAGAAAATACTGAGTATATTCCTAGTCAGTCTTCATCCGATCCTGATAGTGAAAATATCGAAGGACAGCAACGCCAACGCTTATCTATTGCACTTATAGAAAAGAAGAGTAGATTCTATTTGGGACTCCCTGAAAATGTTTACCACATTGTGAAATTCATAACCGAAATGGAGGAAATTAAATATATGGATGTTCTGATGAGTTTAAAAAAGATACGGGTTAGCGATGTATACTCTTGATTGGCTGATGATTTTGATTTGAGTATATCAAGTGTTCAAAAGATTTTTACAAAAGCTGTGCCTATGATGGCAAATTGTTTGCAAGAGCTTATATATTGGCCTGACATATCTGAAATTAAGAGAAATTTGCCGATCCCTTTCAGAGCTCGCTATAAGAAAGTTATTTCAATTATTGATTGTCTGGAAATTGAAATTGAAAAACCGTCTGATCCTGTTTGTCAGACCATGACTTGGTCAGAATACAAAAAATGCAATACCTTAAAATTTTTAATATCTGCTACGCCAAATGGCGCAATAAATTTTATTTCGGCAGCATATGGTGGACGAGCTTCCGACCAAGAAATATTTGAAGCCTCAAAATATGTGGATAAATTACCCCATGATATATCAATTATGGCTGATCGTGGTTTCAAACATATTGAGCCTCTTTTGAAGAGAAAACAATTTTCTTTGGTTAGACCTCCAAGTGTGCCAAATAATCAAAATTTATCCAGAGAACTAGTAATAGAAAGTAAAAGAATAGCATCTTTGAGAATTCATGTAGAACGAGTTATAAAAAGAATAAGAGAATTCACCTTATTAGATATTCATTCTAGAATAAATACAAATCTTGTGTATTTGATAAATCATATTATTATTATTGCATGTGGCATATGTAATGTTCAAGGGCCTCTAATAAAATGATAAGTGACAAGAAGTACTCATGAATGTACATATTGTAAAGGGAAGGAAATCGACCGATGAGGGCGCTACCGTTTTCTATCAGGTATTTAACTGATCAATTACAATCTTATTTACTGATATATATATATATTTTCTAGATACATTAACAGAGACGATTACTACCTAGGAATAGACATGTATTTGGAGGCTACTCCAAACTTACGCTGCATCAATGAAGACAGGCAGTTTTGAATGCTGGCCACATTGTCATGTGTGGCATTACAGAAAAAAGTCCTCAAAGTCTCAAATTATTTGCCCTCTGTTTGGAAAGCAGCAGACTTAATAATTCAATGCATGAACTGGAGGCAATGTTCAAGTGGAATGAAGAATGTGTTTCTATGGTGGAAGTCACTTGTACCTGTAAAGCTGGTCAGTCCAGCAGGTGCAAGCATGTAGCAGCATTGCTATGTCTGTGTTCCAGGTGGTATTAAATATGGTGTTAATAAGGAATATGAAGCCATTGTGGATTGGATATATATCCAAAATTTTCTATAAATGTCGTTTTTGTTTTTTTGTGCTTTGTTTTTTGTTTCAGACAGAGTATTTTGGATTTCGAAGAGCTTTCCTGTACTGATGTTGAAGCATATTGAAAGAAAGAAAAATCAAGAGTTTTAGAAAAATACCACCCATCAGAAATTGTCCATGTCTGAGCGAGGTTCCTGTCACTGAAGAAAATCAAATTCATATTTTAGAAAGATTATGTGCTGCTGTTCTAAATTCGGCATTGCCAAAGCACCGGTTGGTGTGGGTTAATTTAATATTCAAAATAATTTCATGTTTTTAATAGGAAAAGAAAAAGAAATAACCTAACCGGAATGTCTGGTCTATTATATACAGGAAGAGGGGGATGACCTAGAGTTGGAGGCCATTTTTAAAACTGCAGAGATGTCCTCTGTGATCAAAGCCCTCCCAGAAGTCTTTCCAACCAGAGAATGGTGTAAACAAATATACCAAAGCATTGAGAGAAGTAATTGTATTGAAATTGCAAAGGAAACTTTGAAAGAAAAACTCTTGTGGAAGTTTGAGATAAAATTCCGGAGTACTGGCTCTCGATGCTATGAAATATTTGCTTATAAAGGAGGTGATTGGTATTCAAGAGCACTAAAATATTTTTGGCACAAAGGATTCACAAATAAGTATATTATATTCAGCAATTTCAATGTAACTCTGAACATATATAACTCTTTATTAGCAAATAATGCTCTTCATAATAGATACAATCACTTCATAATAGATAATATCACCTACAATTTTCTTGGTCATTTTGAGCCCTTGTCATAGCACAAGTTTGTGTGTGATATTTGAAAAAATCTTGTTTGGAAACCCCAATTTAATTTTTTTTCATGAATAGGTTCACCAGGCATTGGATCAATACTGAATCAAAGGCAAGAGCCTCATACGCTTTGAGGAATAGTTACAACGTTAAAGAAATTGGTGTCGTAATTTGTAAAGAGCAGCCATGGCTGGCTTATTTTCCAGATGGGGTTGTTCAAAATGGACTACCTGTGAAACTACTAGAAATTAAGTGCCCTTTCATAGGTTAGTAATCAATACTTGTGTTACTAGTTTCTTAATACACTGTTTTTTCTAGGTAAAAAGAAACCATCCATTGAAATGTTCATGAATGCAGTTACTTGATTATCGATAATGATTGGTTAAGATTGAGAAAAAAGCATCCATATTATTGCCAGGTTCAACTGGGAATGGCTATCCTGAACCTGGATGAATGTGATTTCCTTATATATTCCAGTTTTTCCAAAGACTTTTTGAATATAGTTATCAATCATGATAAAACGTTTAGCAATATAATATTGCAGAAGTTGCAGACAGTTTATTTTAGTAAAATGTTGCATAAAATTTGTTTATATGAAAAATATCCTTGTTTTTCCAATTTTTTTGAACCAAGGTAATATTAATTTCATGTTTAACTTGTCTCCTGTTTTTATCTAAAATAATGTTACTGTATACATATAACCAACATGCACAAATAATATACAAGTACAGATACCTTTCATCTAACCTAAGCACCTCACTCTGCATTTCAGATGAAAATTTTTGTCACAAACTAACACATCTACAACCTTTCTTGGAACAATCACACATAGATCCTACCATTCTTCTAAATATGAAAATATTCCTCAACATCAAACCCTCTTATCAATCTCACTTATCTTAATTTTTCAATTTATACACATTCTTATCAGACTGTACCAGTACCATTTTTTTATCGTTCTTCTACTTTAGTCTTTTGAACGACTTTGTCGATAAGATTCATTTCTTCTATTTTGATTGATTGAAATTCAAAAATACTTTAAATAACTAGAATGTGCAAAATTATGTCAAAGTTTTCCGAGGTTTGTCACATTCTCTTCTTGAAAATATCTACATTGTACATTTTGTAAAAAAAATATTAAACAAAAGTATTGTTACAGTAATATTTGGAACATTTATTGGTACATGCAATAATACATTCATGATGAATCATAATGTCAAGAATATCTACATCTTAAATTTCGTTAAAACAAGTATTGATACAGTAATATTTGGAACATCCATATTAGTACCTGCAATGATCCATTTAATACATTAATGATACATTTCAACATCAAGAATATCTACATAATAAATCTAGTTAGAAAGATTAAATAAAAATATCGATACAATAAGTAATATTTGGTAACTGCAATAATTCCTTCAATACATTAATGATAAATCCTAACATCACGAGTATCTACAACATTGATCTTGTTCAAAATGTTAAGAAGTACGGCTTGGTAATTTTTATTCAAATATGACTTTTTATATTTATATGTATTATATATTATTAGTTTTGAATTTAAATTGGTTTTTTGAATGTTAATTCGGGTTGATATGCCGTCTGATAGAAGTAATTGTATTATTGAGACGCATGATACCAATGTAATGTCACATGATGCAGTAGGGTTGTGGTCATCTGATTGGTGAAACAATTTATTGTTGTGATTATGTACAACTCAAACACGTGGTTTCTGGCGGATGCCGATTTCAAGCTCAGTTGATGCAGTAATTCAAGTAAAAAAGTATTATTTATTGAAAATGGGAGATTACGAGAGAAACCATGCTAATGCTACTAAGGCCTAAATATGTTAGCCTATTATATTTGTATTGCTTCAGCCTATTGTATTCGTAATGCGTTTCTTGTTTCTTTAAGTTCTTATAATAAACAATAATAACTTTTCGGATTTTTTCCTTTGATGCCCATAAAAACCACTCTCATTAATAAATCTCGATCCGGCTCATATAAGGCAATGATTGATCACCTACCATTTATTTAGCATTATAACACGAGTTCCAATGAGATACACTCTGAGTGAAAATATGTTGTGCGGCATCACATCACAACAAGCGGCATCTGCATGGTCTCATGCCGTACTCTACGTGTTTTAAATAAAAGTATCAATACAGTAATATTTAGAACATCTATGGTACATTAATTCAATACATTACTGATAAAGAATAATTCGGCGAATACCCCAATGGATGAAGGTAAGTTCAACAGAAGCTTATATCCCCACTTCATTTTGAAGAATTCATCTGTTTGATCCATTCTGTGTAAACTGTACAGATGCTAGATGAACATGAAAAAAATATGAAAGTAGTCCATGTCAGGTGGAGTTCTAATTAATTACTAGAAAAAATTAAGTCTGCTCCACAGTAAAAAGCATTTTTTTTCTAGGAAATGCATTTCGGCAAAGTATTTTGCCAACTTCAGGCTCTCTCTAAAATATACATAAAAACGATACAAGGGTGACCATTGTAAAAATTGATAGAAGACTTACCACAAAAATAAACAACATTTTAACTTCAATGTTTGAGTAAGCTAGTGATGTTATTTTTATTTATGGCAAGTCTTCTATCAACTTTTACAATGGTCACCCTTGTATCGTGTTTATGTATATTTCAAAGAGCCTGAAAATGGCAAAATAATTTGCCAAAATGCATTGCTAATTTCTTTCCTAGAAATAAATGCTTTTTACTGTGGAACAGACTTAATTTTTTGTACTAATGAAAAAAAAGTTTAATATTTTTTTCAAGGGATTAACAATAACTTTTTTAATGAAAAATCAAAGAGGCTTCAAATATAAATTAAAAAAAAACAAGCATTTTCACTTTTTATTTCTGATAAAATAACCAGAGGTTGTGAAGAATCCCATGTTCAATTTTTTTATTTAACCAATATATTAGGAGTAATTTCAGAATGTTTTGAAAAACTTGAAATAACTAAATGAAATAATCCTCACCTTTATTGGCAAATGCTTCACTGTGCCAATTAAAGGACACTTGCGATCTTGGGGATTACACATATTCTGTATACTATGCATGTGCTCAAACATGTAAACAAAATTCCCATTATCTCGTTTGGGTGCCATAATTGATTTTACAGCAAAAGTAATGTTCTGTGACAACTATTACAAATTCACTAACCCCTTTTCAACCCTTTAGGGACAGAATTTACAAGTTAGGTTAAACATGATTTCTTCATTTGTAATAGAGAGCCAAAACACCAATGTTCAGGACTAGCCGAAACCCCATACAAATTTTTACCCCACATTAGGGGATGAATTTTGAAACATGTATTCCTTTATTTGTCACAAAGACCTCAAATACAATTTTTTATGGCCTTAACTCAAAAACTAACGGAACCCCCATACAAACTTTTTCTCCTTTAGGGGTTGCATTTCTAAAAATACTGAAACATATTACTTTATTTGTAACAAATACCTCAAAAACCAATTTGTATGACCCTAACCTAAAAACTAACGGAACCCAATCTCATTTAACCCCCCATTTCACACCTTCATGGGTTGAATTTTCAAAAATACAGAAACACATATTTCTTCAATTGTAACAAAGACCTCAAATGCCCATTTTTATGACCCCAAGCCGAGAGTAATTTATTTTCATATTTTTGGTACAATGTTCCTTAATTCTATTCCGAATGTTTGTCCTATGTCCCCGCTGTAGAGCTCTGCGCTCTTTTCAGGAACAGCTATCTATTTGATTTTCCTTTCTGTTTACATTTCTAATTTCTAGCTAAAATTTTGTGTTTATTTTGTGTGAGGAGAGCTGCGGCACTTTTATCCTCCTGTTTATTCATGCCATTTGGCGTTCTGAAGGAACGTGCAGCGGGAAACCGCAGAAAACCTAAAAAACTGCACATGAATATTACAATTCTAAATATTTGATTTCCTTTTCTGTATTATAATTTGTTCTTAAATTTACGTGTGGTAATACTGAAAAATAAAAAAATGCTTTTAATTCTTGGAATTTTTGGGAGTATTTTTCGTTTGTTTGTGGAAAAGTGGAATTTTAATTTAATTTTTCATCGAAATTTTATTTGAATTATGTTTGTTCTAAAGTGGGATTTTAAGTTTTTATTTTTCAAAGATTTGTTCGAAATTTTTGTTGACGTTTTTGTATTGATATGTGATTGAAATTTTTTCGAATGAATGTTTCTGTTTGATTGTGGATTTATGCATTCTAGGTAATTTTGATTGCAATTTTGTACGTTTATTGAATTTTGAAGAATTTTTTATATTATTGAAATTTTTAGATTAGTTTGCTTTGTAATTTTGTTACAGATGTCGGTTTTGTTTGTGGTTTTGGGATAGGGTATAGGGGGTGAAATAAAATGAAATGGTGATTCTTTTGTTATTAAAATAAATGTTTTCTTGAGTGTCATAGCCTTAGGTGTGGGGGCAGTTTTTGTGCCGAAAATACGTTCTTGGCTGGTATTTTCGGCTTGTGGATTCGGGGTCCTGGGTTGTGGGGGAGCGGGCGATGTGGTTCTCATTAATATCGACTTTGTGGATGATGTGGGGTGTTGGGATGTTTTCTCTGAAGAATGGTGTTGATTATCTCAGGATAAGCAGCATTTCGTCCAAATGGTTGGCGTATTCATCAGGGAGGTCGTCGGAAGTGGATAGAAGTCAAGCAGGTAGGAATGGGAGTTTTTTCTTGGGCTTGTGACGAAGTCCACGCCGGATGGGGCTCCAGGGTGACAGCAGCGTTGCTTTCGCTGCCTCGTTGTTGCCTCTGATGACTCAGTCGACGTATCTTTGTCTCAGCTTCTGAAATCAAATAAAAATGGAAACAAAATCGATAAACCTCATTTGATGAGGTAAGTCTAGGAAGGTATTGGCAGGTGCGTAGAATTCTTCTTTCGGTAGTGTTTTATTGAATATTATTGTCTTGGTGTTAATACGCAAATTTTGAATCGACAGCTAAATTCGCTACTTGTTTTGGGGGAGTAGCACACAAACTCAGAAAATATTAACCACCCAGAAAAGGGCCGTCCGTATAATATATCAATGGGTTACAATGAAACCTATCAAATAAGATTTTTATCATTTTCGCTTTGTATATTTACGAATGCCTCTTCAATAACCCATCCAGCTTTCCACCGTCAACAGAACATCCATATAATACGAGATCAGAACAAATGAACTACCAACCACATAGATTAACAACCACAGAGAAGGGTCCACAGTACATGTGTATGAAACTGTTTAACAAATTACCCATTCATATTAAGAAAATAAATACCCTAATATCATATAAAAAAGAACTTAAAAAACTGTTGAAACATTCTCTCTGAATGAAAATATGAACATGTGAAACAAACTTTCCTAACAACATTCCAACTTAAGTTTCTACAATTTTTAGAGTTAAATCATTGTGAACTTTCTTTGAAATAAAGCGTATTATTATTATTAATACCGCGTATATATTGGCTTTATAATCTAAAATAGGTCTGACAAATGTTTTGTACATATGTAGTAGGGTTTCAGGGTGATATCTTCCGAAATGTCCTCCCAAACTTCTCAGAATAGATGCTCTTTGCCTTACTCGGTTGAGTGTTTTGTTGAGGTCAGTTTGCCAGTTGGAGTGCGCGTGAATGATTTCATTATACATTTTTCAGTAGTAGTAAAGCAAATTATTTGTGATTGGTAATCATTACTATTCTACATTGAGTCTTGTAGATTTAATTAAGAGTGCTCCAAAGCACTATCCTACTAGCATTTAGAAAATTACATAAGTATGAATTATATATATTACTTGAACAGCAAGGTTATCCAAAATTGGTACTGCTTTCGGAACACTGGCTTAAACCTGACGAGCCTATTCACATACCTGACTACAGCATTGTATCTAGTTATAGTAGAACTAACTCACTCCATGGCGGAACAGCTATTCTTGTCCACAACTCATTCCTAGATATGTCGTTCAATAAGGCTGAGATGTACTGTGATATGTGTGAAGAAAAACAATTTGAAATAACCTTGGTATTCTCAAAAAACCTGAATCTTTATGTCGCATGTATCTACAGAACACCTACATCGAATGCCCATATATTCTTAGATAAATTAGAAGATCTTCTTTCAAAAATTCCTCTCCGATCAAAAATCATATTAGCTGGTGATTTCAATATTGATTTTCAGGACAAAAATGACAACACCACTCAGAGATTAACAAATATACTCGATTCATTCAACATCTCAAATTATGTTACATCTCCTACTCGCATATCACAGTACTCATCAACTATGATTGACTATGTCTGTTCAAATATTGACGATTCTACTACCTCATGTATAGTTTTACCATCTGGTTTGTCAGACCACGAAGCTATATATACCACAATCACTCTGATTCATAGAAATACCAAAAAACATAACTATGTTAGAATTTATAGTACAAAGAATTATCATAGGTTTTATCACAAATGCTCAGAAATCACATGGTCTAACCTACTGCTAGCAGAAGATCCCTTCAAAACCTACGAAGAAATTGTAAATAAATTTCAAATAGCATTTCCTAAAATCAGAATAAATAAGAAAAAACTCAAACCCTGGATCACAAAAGGCATAAAAATCTCGTCTAGAAACCTTAGGTCACTTCATCACATCAGAAAATTCACTGATGATATCTTTTTCCATAATTATTTCAATAATTATAGGAGAATATACAGGAAAATCATCAGAGCTATGAGGAACGCATATTTTAATAAAAGAATGGACGATTCTGACAACAAAGCTAAAGAAAGCTGGGCAATAATTAATGAACTTAGGGGAAAAGAGGTTAAAGCAACTCCAACTGATCTGAACTTAAAGCCGGAAACCTTAAACAATTTTTACTGTTCCATAGCCGAAAAACTTAATGATCTCATCACTCCAACTCATGACCCATTAATTTACCTAGAAAGTGTCAATATAAAAATTCCTTTTCTTTGAACAGCACTAATCTAACTGAATTGAAAGAGGTAATCCGAGACATAAAAAACAAAAAGGCCTCTGGTTTAGATGACATCTCCATAAAAATATTTGAAAACCTTCCTGACGATGCACTTAATGTCCTGGTCGTACTTATTAATAGATCATTCACAGAGGGACTCTTTCCGCATTTCCTCAAAACCTCGGTAGTGATCCCGATCCACAAAGGTGGCAATAAAGATGAACCGGCGAACTTCAGACCAATATCCCTTATCCCAACATTAGCTAAAATAATTGAAAAACTAGTAAAACGGAGAATCATGGAATTTGTAGACAACAACAATATACTGAGTGCACGTAAATATGGCTTCCAAAAAAACAAAAATACATCCGATGCCATATTTGCTCTCCTGCAGACAGTTTATAATGAAATCAACAACGCGGAAACAACTGCAGCGGTTCTATGTGACTTCTCTAAGGCATTTGACTGAGTCAACCATGATATACTACTGCAAAACTCAGCAGATACGGTTTTAGGGACAACAGTCATGCTTGGATAAGATCATATCTCACTGTAAGAAAGCAAATTGTAAGGACGTCTTCGGATTCGAATAACAGTGATGTGTAATATGGCGTACCCCAAGGCTCTGTTCTGGGTCCCGTCCTGTTTCTCCTATACATCAACGATCTGACAACATCCCAATTACAGGAAAACTCACTATCTTTGCCGACGATACTACATTAATATGGCATGACAAAGACAGGCTGAATACCAGAATGAGTGCAGATATGATTAAAGTAAAAGATTGGTGCGATTCTAATTTCCTAACACTTAACACCAAAAAAACCAATGTAATAGCATTCAAATGTACATTTTCAGATATCTCTTTAGGAACAAACACTATCGAAAACAGCACCACATCGAAATTTCTAGGAGTCCATCTAGATAAAAATCTAAAATTTGAAGAACACATCAGACATGCGCTAAGAAATGTTGTGAAAGAGCTAGGTTTTCCCAATGCTAAGGCTGTGTACTACGCCTTGATAGATTCCCAACTGCGGTATGGTATAGCCTTCTGGGGAGGTTGCTGTAACACACTTATGCAGTCAGTCTTTGTCTTACAGAAAAGAGCCATCAGATATCTTTGTAAGGCCAAGAGGCAAGATTCATGTAAACCCCTCTTTCTTGAGCATAAAATATTAACAGTCATTTCAATATATATAATGGAAACAGTGACCATAATCCACAAGAACAGAGCTAATTATGAAGTCACAAACACTGCATATTCAACCCGTCAAGCTAACCAACTCAGGCTTCCAATACCCAATTCAACTTTGACACATAACTCACTTATATATAATGGTATTAAGATGACAATAAACTCCCGCTAGAAATTAAAGAAACAACATCGCTAAAACTATTAAAAAAAAAACAAAAAGCATATTGAGTGATAAAGCCTATTATAATCTACAAGATTACTTTAATGACACACTGTGATATCCTAGTTTATTAAGTATACCAATCTTTTCATCTTTTTATATTATCTGTTTAATCTATATTATTTATGTTCTTTTATTGTATTATATTACATTTTATTAATGTTATTGTGAAAACTTAACTATTTACAATAAGCTAATGTATGTTATAATTTTAAAATAAGCTGTACAAAATTTGTAAATTGACTGATTATCGATAATCTTACTGTATAACATTGTGTTTGTTAACAAGAGATAACTCTTAGCAACAATGAACATATTCTCTCTCTCTCTCTCTCTATTGTCTGCACTTCAGATTGAAATATACTTTTATTTAAACTAAACCTACCTTCATTCACAAGTGTTGTGGCACTTCCTTCCATAATATCTGAAGTTTCTATACTAGAACGAGGATTATCAGTTCTTTCCTGTGCTGGTCTTCTTTTTGGAGTTATCAATAGAGATTTTTTCGTGACAAAAATACTTCCAGGAAACCGACTGTGCCATCATACGGAAGACGGTCTGTAGTTATATCCTGTTATGTTTCCCACTCCCTACTGTCATTGCTAAATTTGATATTGTAACGAACCTAGGCCGGACCTGTCGCCTCACATGTTGCCATCGACAGCGATGAGATCATCCCCGGAGATATTCGAGAACCATCCAGTCGCTTTTCCGCGGAGAGCAACGGTCGATATTGGAAACGATTGGAACATGCTGGATCGCCAACTGCCGGAATTCGAAAGATCGGGAATTCTGTGACGGAGATAAATAGACAGCCCTCAAGTCTCACGGACAGTCTGAACGAGCCCATACGATCGAGCTATTCAATGGCGTAGTAATATAAATTAAGTTGTAGATTAAGTGTTAAATAAATTAGTTAAACCAAGTTAAGTTTATTTACGTTACAATTGGTGTCGGAAGTGAGATTTTGAAAATAAACAAGTGATCGTGGAGTGGATAGCCAGAAAAATAAATTGATAGACCTTTTTGTACGCCCAAAAATAGACAGTGGCCCGGTTTTCGCGAAGTGGACAATTGTGCGTGGGAATATAAACTGCTACACTGTTCGCGTGAAACAGACAATAGACTGGTGGCCCGTGGAAAAGAATTCGCGAAGTGAATTTTTAACAAACTGATAAACTTTTCGTGTAAAACAGACTGATACCTCGTCAAAGACAAAATGTGTTCAAGAAAAGTGCGCCTTGCGGATTTGAAGGTAGCGGAATTGAAACAGGAATTGGAGGAAAGGGAACTGGAAGCAACAGGTAAAAAGCAAGTACTCCAGGAAAGACTTGCAGAAGGACTTATACAAGAAGGTGAGGACCCCGAAACATTTTTATTCGAAGTTCCCGGAGGTGATTTGAGTCCGATAATAGAATCCTTGAAAGAAGAGCTGCAACAAAATTCGAGGACTTTGGAAGAGAATGCTAGAAATGTGGAAGAGAAGCTTGAAGAAAATTCTAGAAATCTGGGAGAGAAGCTTCAAGAAAATTCTATAAATCTGGAAGAGAAGCTTTCTAGAAATCTGGAAGAGAAGCTTCAAGAAAATTCAAGAAGCCTGGAAGAAAATTCTAGAAATCTGGAAGAGAAGCTTCTAGAAAATTCAAGAAGCCTGGAAGAGAAGTTCCTGGAAAACACAGAAGGCCTAAAAAAAGAATTGTGTGGTGTGGCTAAATTTCTAGAAGAAAGAATGGGAACCGTTGAGACAGAGATAGATAAAATTAGGGAGCAAATGAACACGGAGGTAGATAAAATAAAGGAAACGATCAGTAAGCTGGAAAAACGAATTAATAGTGCGCCCTCCACAGAGATGGTTAACGAAAATGCAATGCTGGACTTGAGTTTGAACTTGGATAAAGTTCAAGAGGGTATAAAAGATGTCAAGGTCATTTCTGAAATAGGGAAGCTTTCCATGAAGCCGCCTCAATTTGACGGAAAAACTCCATGGGAAAATTACCGCCGACAGTTTGAAGCAGCGCCAAAGCAAATGGATGGAATGCAGGGAAAGAGCTGTAGCACTAACACTTGCATTACGTGGAGAAGCGACGAATATTCTACAAACTCTTACCGCCCAAGAACAGGAGGACTATGATCAGCTGATTAAACATCTAGAATTACGATATGGCCACGCCCATTTGGAACACGTATACCACTCCCAGCTGAAAAATCGCTGCCAAAAATCGGGCGAATCCTTACAAGAATTCGAAACTGACATTGCACGCTTGGTTCGTCTCGCATATCCAGCCATACCGGAAAATGTAATGGAGCGATTAGCGGTTCAGGCATTCTTGGATGGACTCCGTGACCAAGAAACCAGACAAGCGTTGATATTAGCTCGTCCAACACATCTCGTAGACGCACTGGCACGAGCTTTGGAATTTGAGGCAGCAAAACAATGCTGCAAAAGCCAAAGTAAAGTTCAAACGATTGAGGAAGACTCACAGGAGCCTGCTAACTTGGAAGCTGCCATAAGAAAAGTGATGAAGGAAGTGTTGCCTGAAAAAAGACATACAAGATGCCGGAATTGTCGCAAAATTGGACATGTGCGTAGCAAATGTCCAACATTCATCGACTCCGATGCAGGAAAACTAAGAAAGGTCGATGAGAAGGGGCAATCGTCGGCATGTGTCCGGCAACCCCCGGTTAACAACGCATATGTCGCTATGCTTCAACGACAGAACAAGGGTGTCTTCAGAGACGGGCTCATCAATAACGAGCCTTGCACCATGCTGCTAGATACAGGTGCGACTAGGACAATTCTCGGCCTTCCTTTGCCAGAACACCGGAACGGATTGAACCGACAACTTGAAGCTACGCACAGCAACAGGGAGCCAGCTACTGTATATGGCGAGCTACCGATTGAAATAATTTTGGGCAACACTAAAGTGAAACATCAGGCACTTGTAGCGGACATCGAAGACGATGCAATCATCGGAATGGACATCATGAATTCCAGAGGGTTTGAATTGGATTTCAAAGACGGCGTCCTACGTGTCAACGGAGAAGAGCTGGTACTTCATGGGAGAAGTGAAGAGTTGATCCGTGTGCTGTTGGCTGAAGATGTAAGCGTACCTGAGAGGGCTGAAACCATTCTGGAGGCTCGCCTGGACGGGAGTGCGAGCAGTGGAGACGTGGTGATGTTCGAGCCCAAACTTCATGATGAGAAAATTGGACGAGGGATTGCACTAGGGAAGACCTTGTTGCGTGCTGACAAATTTGTGCCGGTAAGGGTCATGAATGTCAATTATTTCCCAGTGACCGTGAAGAAAGGAACAATTTTGGGGCACTGCTCGTCAGTTTCATCCGTGATCCGGGGCGTACGAGGTAAGATTAGCCGACCCAACAACTTGCCCACAGAACTAGAGAAATTAGTTGCCATCTCTTCCAAAGACATAAAACCAGCTCAACAGCCCAAACTAAGAGATTTAGTCAAAAAGTACCAAGACATCTTCGATACCGGACAAGGAAAAGGGGGTCGAACTAATGTGGTCCAGCACAAGATTGATACTGGGGGTGCCCGACCGATCCGGCAATCAGCAAGAAGACTTCCTCTTGCCAAGAAGGCAGAGGCTGACAAAATAGTCAGCGAGATGGGAAAAGAAGGAGTTATCGAACCGTCTGACAGTCCCTGGTCCTCTCCAGTCGTACTGGTGAAGAAAAGGATGGATCGACACGCTTTGTGTAGACTATCGCCAACTTAATAATGTCACGAAGAAGGACAGTTACCCTCTCCGAGAATAGATGACACCCTAGACACGTTGGCTGGTTCCACGATTTTCTCGACCCTTGATCTGAAGAGTGGATACTGGCAAGTAGAACTCGCTCAGGAAGATCGAGAAAAGACTGCTTTACCATCGGCTCAGGATTGTGGCAGTTCACCGTTATGCCATTCGGGCTCTGTAATGCTCCCGCCACATTCGAAAGATTGATGGAGACAGTGCTGAAGGGACTCTCATGGAACACGTGTCTAGTGTATCTCGACGACATAATTGTGGTCGGCAGATCGTTCGAGGACCACGTGAAAACTTGGAGGAAGTATTCCTGCGACTGAGGAACCCCGGATTGAAGCTGAGCCTAAGAAATGCCATCTGTTCCAAAAAGAAGTACGATACCTCGGCCACGTTGTCTCTGGGAAGGAGTAGCAGTGGATGACCAGAAGATCAAAGCTGTTAAGGATTGGCCCATCCCAAAAGACATTCACCAACTCGAAGTTTCCTTGGTTTATGCACATACTATCGCCGATATGTGCTGGATTCGCCAACATCGCTAAACCACTGACCAGGCTCACGGAAGGCCAAACAAAGTTCCAGTGGTCCGAAGAATGTCAAGATTCATTCAGGAAGCTGAAAGGAGCTTTGATCAACGCACCTATACTGAGCTATCCCCTACCCAAAGGGAAATTCATTTTGGATACGGACGCCAGCAACGTGGGACTTGGAGCTGTCCTATCTCAGATCCAGGAGGGACAGGAGAAGGTCATTGGTTATTTCAGCAAGACGCTTAGCAAACCAGAAATGGCCGTTCAAAAATCCTGAGGGTCAAGTAGCACGTTGGATCGAGAGACTCCAAGAATTCGATTTCGAGATCGAACATCGAGCCGGAACTAGCCATAAGAATGCAGATGCCTTGTCGCGAAGACCATGTCCAGATGATTGCTCACATTGCCGACGAGCAGAAGAGAAAGAAGCAACACTTTGTAGAACCGCGGCAATGGATGACAACTGGAATGACAGCAAGATCCAGAAAGACCAAGAGAGAGACCCCGACCTTGGCTTAGTCGTCAGCTGGAAGAAGGGCAATCGAAGACCATCATGGCAGGAAGTCGCAGGTTACTCGCCGGCTGTTAAGTCCTATTGGGCACAATGGAACTCTCTTATTCTGGACAATGGGATCCTGAAACGTGTGTTGGAGGCCGATATTGGTGGGGAAGACAGACGCCAAATAATTGTTCCCAGGAACAGAAGAGAGGAAGTGCTGCGGGAAATCCATGATGGAGTCGCCGGAGGACATCTGGGAGTGACGAAGACCCTGCAGAAAGTGAGGCAACGGTTTTACTGGGCCAATTGTCAAGCTGACGTCCAGGACTGGTGCAGGAAGTGCGCTGTATGCGCTGCTAGCAATGGACCTCGAATACGCCCCAAGGCCCCGATGCGTCAGTACAACGTAGGCAGCCCGTTCGAGAGAATCGCCATTGACATCGCCGGCCCGTTTCCCGTATCCGACCACGGGAATAAATACATCCTTGGCAATGGACTACTTCAGTAAGTGGGCGGAAGCCTATGCCCTGCCCAACCAGGAAGCCATCACCGTCGCCGACGTCGTGGTGAAAGAATGGATATGGCGATTCGGTATTCCAATGGAGCTGCACTCGGATCAAGGCAGAAATTTCGAATCACACCTTTTCCAAGAAATATGTCTACTGCTGAACATCCGCAAGACAAGAACCACGGCCCTACATCCGCAGACCGATGGAATGGTGGAACGGATGAACAGGACGATCAACCGCCACTTGTCCAAGGTTGTCTCTGACCATCAAAGAGACTGGGACCAGTATCTTCATTTGTTCCTGATGGCCTATCGATCCGCAGTACACGAGTCAACCGGTCAAACTCCTGCTAGTATTATAATGGGCCGAGAACTGCGACTGCCTTGTGACCTGAAGTTTGGGATACCGCCAGGACAAGACACTGCGGGAGAGGACTACGTCAGCAAACTTCGGCAGAGAATGGACGACATCCACGAACGAGTCCGGTTGAACATCCAGAGTGCCAGCGATAAAATGAAGAAGACCTATGACATCAAGGCCGACGCTGGAGGATTTAAGGTTGATGACCTGGTTTGGCTGTACAACCCCAAACGTCGTCGTGGACTATCACCAAAGTTGCGGAACTCGTGGGAAGGCCCGTATAAAATTGTGAAAAGGATAAACGACCTTGTGTACCGAATCCATAAGCCACCCCGAGGGAAACCAAGGGTCGTCCATTTCAACAGGTTGGCCCCATACGCTGGAAACCATGACCAAGTTCGCACCCTCAAGCCACCGGAGGATGATATGACGTTCGAGAAGTTTATGTCCTTGTATTCAAACGGGCAGAAAGTTCTACATGGGGTTACTAGAGAGGAGTCACGAGACCTTTTCGAGGTGCCTGCTGACTACGCACTAGCGCACTGTGTGCAGAAGATCTTCGAATGTCAGGGGCATCGCCGTAGTGTTCTCCAAGAAATTTGGTCAACTCCAAACACTGCGGGAGCAGAATCCAGAAGTTGGTGGGGTGCTACAGTTGAAGAAAGGCCAGAGAAACATCTACTACCTAGTTACCAAGAGGCATTCCCAAGATAAACCGTCCTATGAAGATGTCTGGAAAGAGTCTCACCAAACTAAGAGATACTATGGTGGACCAGAACCTGGTGGATCTAGCAATTCCAAAATTATCCTGTGGTATTGATGGGTTGGACTGGAGAGTCATAAGAAGTATGCTGGAGGCGATATTCAGATCCAGCGGCGTCAGGATTCTGGTTTGCTGTAACCCTCTTCCACGACCGATCATGAAGACCGTGGAGTGTTACTTCCATCGAACTTCACGGTGCAGATATGGGGAGTCATGCAGATATCGTCACACTCCAAGGATGAAATTTCGGGACGAAATGTCTTTAAGAAGGGGGCAATGTAACGAACCTAGGCCGGACCTGTCGCCTCACATGTTGCCATCGACAGCGATGAGATCATCCCCGGAGATATTCGAGAACCATCCAGTCGCTTTTCCGCGGAGAGCAACGGTCGATATTGGAAACGATTGGAACATGCTGGATCGCCAACTGCCGGAATTCGAAAGATCGGGAATTCTGTGACGGAGATAAATAGACAGCCCTCAAGTCTCACGGACAGTCTGAACGAGCCCATACGATCGAGCTATTCAATGGCGTAGTAATATAAATTAAGTTGTAGATTAAGTGTTAAATAAATTAGTTAAACCAAGTTAAGTTTATTTACGTTACAATATAAACATTTAAAACCTTTTTTTATCATTTTTGACTTGTAACTTGAAAACTAATAAAGCAATCTCGATACTCTAATTGCAAAGAAAATGAGCCCTAGCACAACTCAATCGAATTATTAGTAACGAAAAAAAACGTGAAAAAGTTTTTTTTCAATTCATAACACCGCCATTTTTCAAGTTTTGAAGCAGGCTCTCCACGACATAGTAGTGATTGACATGTACTTTATCTGTGAAAAACTTAGGCACTGTTGGATTATTAGTTTTGGCATAATTGCAATTTGATTTTTTCAATGCACTTTATTGCAGTAGACCTGGATACGTCATAGGTGGTCCGATTTCAATTTTTCTAAAAGATTTTGAGATTTGAAGTACTACAAAATGACTATTCTCATTTTTCGTTAGAATGCTGCGAAATACGTGAGAAATACTTGCAAACATGACCGAAAACCGTCGAGTGCATGAAAGCGGCTCGATAGTGGGGGTAGAGCAGCAGATTCATAACGGGCGCAGCGCGCTTGTATTACTATACATACGCTTCTCCGCGTCTGCTGCTCTACCCCCACTACTCAGCTGCTTTCACGCACTCGCCTATTTTCGATCATGTTTGCAAGTATTTTTCACCTGTTTTGCAGCATTTTAACGCAAAATACGTTTTAGTAGAATTTGTAGAATTGTAGAACCTATGATGCATCCAGGTCTGCTGCAATAAAGTGCATTAAAAAATTCAGATTGCAATTACTAATGATCCGACAGCGCCTGAGTTTTTCACACATAAAGTGCATATTACTCACTACTATGTCGTGGAAAGTTTGCACTACAACTGAAAAAGTGACAAAGTTATGAATTTAAAAAAAAAAGCTGATTTTTTACGGTTTTTTTGTTTTTCTCCGTTAATAATAATTCGATCGAGTTGTGCTAGTGCTCATTTTCTTTGCAATTAGATTCTCTACAATTCGTCCATTGAGAGTATCGAGATTAGTTTTCAAGTTACAAGTCAAGAATGATTAAAAAAAAGCTTTCAAATGTATATAAAATTTAGCATTGACAGTTGGGAGTAGGAAACATAACAGGATATAACTAAGGACCGTCTTTCGATGATGGCACAGTCGGTTTCCTGGTAGTATTATTGTCACAGAATCAATGGAGCAGAAAATCTCTATTGATTGGCCCATTATAAGCTTTGATCCATTCTTCTCGTTTGGCAAATTTAAACTTGAAACCGCTATTCTTTTCAGCCTAGGCTTTTGAGTTGCGCAATCTGAAATCATCATTACCTTTATTTGATTCCTATATGAAGAGGTATATTAACAAAATAAGATTCCTCTAGGTGAGTCCATCAATTATATTACTAGTATACAATGAGTATACAAAAAAAAGACACTATTTCAGACATTGACAGAAGTTACAAGATAAGTGGTGAAAAAGTTATATTTTACAGAACTATGTTATTCTAATCATATTACTTGTGTCTGTTGATGAAAGTTAAATATTTCCAAAGAATACATTGAAATGAATATATAGGCATACTGGCAATTCGATTTCGTTGTACTCACCTGGTAAGATGAAATCATCCCTTGTGAAAGGAAGAGAACATACCACTGCCGCTCTCGAGCCTGGTTTTTTGCGTTTAAGATTATTTATCCAAGCCTTGTCCATTTTTTCCCGGAGTACTTAGTCTTTTCAGGAAACTTGTGAAAGGAGAGGTTAGAATTCACGGTTCTCCCGCTATTACAACCAAACACACAACAGTATATATGACTCGGCGAACGAACTTTCGACATTGACTTTGGTAACGTGTTAATTTGGTTTGGAGTCAACAATTTTCGGAAAAATTGCACGTTTCCAAAAATCCTCTGCAAGTTGCATTATCTCTAGGCATTCATCTTTCTTGAAGAATACCTCATGGAAGTAAATTTTTTTAGTGCTTTCAAAATTTGGAGAAGCTGGAGAAGCTGTTCGTAAATAACATCTGTATTTGCATCTGAATATAATATTTTTTTCTTACTTCATTTTTGTAAACATAATTATCAATATTTTTTTCTTTTGTTGGACATTTGATTTCAATACAATATGAATCTGTTATCCCATCTGGTGATGCTCCAAAAATAGGATAATTTCTGTTAAGATATAATCCACATTTAGAGATTTTCAGACCCCTTTGACATTCTACTTCTTTTCTGACTGCTTCTTCCAAAAGTAGTCCTCTCTTCACTGGATAAGTTAACAGGGGTTTAGACGCTCCTAAAGTTGTTTCAACCAAAACTCCTTCCTCAGTTTTACATTTTGCTGTTTCATATATCCTAGAAGCTGTTACTCTTCCAAACCGTAACTCATACCAAGTAGAACATTTCGACTGGTTTCTGGTTATTTTTTCAGCAGTTTCACATGACGAATCAGTCATTTGTTCAGTCATAAACTCAATGAATTCATCTGCTGTGCCATTAGAATTTTTGTTTTGAAAATTGAGGGCCAATTGGTATATGGCTAGATTTTCAAATGGTTTATTTTCGAAAAATGAAAATATTCCCCCAGTTCCTGATAAACTCTTCACTTTATTCAGAAATTCGCCTTGCCTGTTTCTTAATTCAGGGATTTCTCTGTTCGTTAGATCCTTCAATTCAAAGATTTTATACTCTTTCCCCATTTTTGATAATTTTGATTTTTTCCAGTAACATGTCTGTGAAGTTACAGAGGGTTCTTCACTTCTTCTATGGAGCCACATCAAAAATGCCACTCCATGTTTACATCCACCTGGAAAACACAATGCATCATATGAAACACATATTTTCGAATTCAGGTTTTGAAACAAATTTTATGAGTTTTTTGTTCTAACTTTTTTGTCCCAAATCACAAATTCTTCAAATTGGCCTTGAACTTTCTTGATGTGATATGAATACCAAATATATTTGATCTCATCTGAATTGTCAATACATTTTTTCAATATACACATACTTTCAGATGCCGGACAGTCTAAACACTGACATTCTAGGACTTTGTTTGCTTCTTCGTCTACCTGCACCAAACAATTATAATTTTTTTTATGGATTTTATGTTCCGGGGTGAGCTTTGCTTTCACATTGCAGATGTTTTCTTGGCGTTTCAACTGTAGGTAGCCAACAGCATTATCACCATAAGAGTCTCTGGAAGATCTGTTAAAAGATAACATGTATTGATTTACTTTTTTGATGGGAATAAGTCAGTTGAAATATGATCTCGATATTATTTTTGCTATATACCTAACACAAATTTCTTACCTTTTAGTTTTCACATTTTTCATTTCAACACTCAAAATATTCATATTTGTTAAATAAAAAGAGTCAATCATCTCATAATCCACCCTTGGCAAATTTTCCGAACTCGCTTTTACGAAGCCTTGTTCCATTTTAAACACACCAAATCGTTTAGAAATTAATAAATTGAATGTAGTTGTAGTTGTTATTGAAAACAAACATTAAACTCAAATCTCAATATAACTGTTCCATGAGAACTGTCTCAACGATTTGCGGTGTTGCCAATGATTTCTCTTCATCTAAAGCAAGGCCCGTTCAGAAACTTTAAGCGTTTTAAATAAAGAAAACAGTAGGTGTAATGGAATTTTTTGTTGATGAGTCTATCAATAAACAGAGTTCAATCATATATTAATGGTGTATATCAAGCAGTGAGCTATATTTTTGACAAGAACAGTAATGCGTGTTTCTGAACGTGGATTTGGAGGGGGTATTTTCGATGAACGTGACGTCACGGTACATTTTAAAACGCAATATCTTTTCGAAATAAAAAATATATGATGGCATACAAGTCAATTGGATGTTTCAATGAAAAACCTTTTCTAAATGTAAAGGTCCATTATTTATATTAGGGATACAATACAAAATAAATAACATATATTTTCAAACAAGTGTATGAATTATTTTATCATATGGGATAAATCAATAAAATAGGTTGTATTTCTCTTATTATAATTTTGTATATTATTTTTTGCCAAAAATTAAAAATTTTAATATTTTTTAAATGAGTCTTGAAAAGGCTATTAAAACGCATATTTTTCAAGTGATCAGGAATTGAATTGTATGTCCTTATACCTTGATAAAATATTGACATCCGACCAAAGTTTGATTTTATCGGAATAGTACATACATTTTTACACTGACGAGTATTATAGTCATGGATATAATCAATTTGTGTGAATGTGAGGTTAGAATGTTTAGCAGAATTTTTTATAGAGTGGATTAAACAGCAGATTTTGAAATTATATAAATTTCCGATATTGAGTAATTTATTGGGTTTATATAAGTTTACTGATGGTTCGAGGTACTGGTATCTGAATATACATTTTATTATTCTGTTTTGTATTACTTGCAATGGTTTTATGATTTTTTTATTTGCAGTTCCCCAGACTGATATAAGGTATTGTAATTTTGAATAAAAAAGACAAAAATAAATGTTTTTTAAATATTTCAAAGGAAGATAGTCTCGAATCCTGAATAGAATTCCAACCATAGGTGATAGGTGTCGTCTTAAATTTTCTATATGTATACTGAAAGAAAGAGTTTCATCTAAATATAGTCCAAGGAATTTAACTGTAGTGGAATATTTGAGATTATTAGCGCCGAGTTTAATTGTATGATTTTGAACATTTGCAAGTTTGGTTTTAGTTATAAACATAAACGAAGATTTTTCAATATTTAATGTAAGCTTATGCACATCTAGCCAATGTGAAATTATTTTCAAATCGTTTTTCATATGAATTTTGATGGAATCTATGTCATAACTATTGTAAATTAATGTAGTATCATCTGCAAATAATTTTAATGATCCGCTTAATTTCAATTTTGAAGCCGAATTTATATAAATTAGAAAGAGTAATGGTCCTAATATAGATTCTTGAGGGACGCCACAAGATATATCTCTAAAAGAACCATTATAATCTCCAAGATTAACATATTGTTTCCTACCATATAAATAATTTTCAAACCAGTTATGAACCACTCCACGAATTTCTATTTCATATAATTTTTTCAATAAAATTTCATGATTAACAGTGTCAAAAGCTTTACGTAGATCCAGTGAAAGAAGTCCACATTTTTTATTTTTATCTAGTTGTAGCCGGGAATATAGCTGTTTGCCCATCCGTAGCCGGGAATATAGCTGTTTGGCCTTCCGTAGCCGGGAATATAGTTGTTTTTTAAGAAAGACGAACAATAGTGGAAAAAAAACTCATGTGAGTATTAACGAAACAAAACGATACGATCGATACGATATGATACGTAACGGTACGTACGGTACGATACGATACGATGATACGAAACGAAATGAAACAAAAATTGCATAAGGAATAGTGGTAAATCTTCGAAAACTCAAAGTGATCCTATCGATCTGCGGTTTTCACTAAAATGATCGAAATTCGACGTAGATTCCGAAAATGTGGCCCATGTGGTAGCCAAATCGATCAATTGACCGTGAAATTCAAAAAACCAGAAAAGCTTTTTTCTAATTCGAGAACGGTGATAGATAAAGCGATTCTGCGAACGCCAATCGATTCAGAAGGGTCAGGTTAGTCTTGTTACGAAGTTTAAAATCGATCGAAAAAAAAAATCGACAGAAAAATTGCGTATGTCAACAGCATCATACATCTTATATGGCACTTCATGCCCAAATACCCCAGAGGGTTAACAGTAATTGGTCCATATCCCAATTGGTTATAATGTTAACTTAAAACTACTTACTTTAAATTTCAAATTTTTTCAGGTATTATGAACCGAAAAGATATGGATACTTCTCAATCAATCTCAATCCCCCTCAAAGAGTGACAATATATAGCCAGAAATCTAGCTGTATGCCATCCGTAGCCGGGAATAGAGAGAGAGAATATACTTTATTATCACAAGAAACCAAATTCTTGTTGACAAAGTTTGCTTACATCTAAAAGTTTCAAGATATGTTTAGTACATACTGGTCAATGATTAATATAAAGTAATAAGATAATATATGTCAGTTTCCTACTAGTTAATATGTAAAAACATGTATAAATAAAATAGACAGCATATACAATATAAAATAGACAGCAAATACAATATAAAATAGACAGCAAATACAATATAATTACACAAACAAACAGACATTGTATAGACTAGCCGATAACAAATAAATAGGATATTGTAAAGTGTTAGAATGTGTCCGAATAAAATTCCTGTAAATTATAGTAAGGTTTATTCAACAGCAAGTTTTTTACGGACTTTTTTTTAAAAATGTTCAAATTGGCTGTGTTTTTGATATAGGTAGGTAGATGGTTGTACATCTTGCAGCCATTGTAAATAATAGAATTTTTTATCAGTGATGATTTAGGAAGTGGCAGACTTACGTTTATAGCTTGTTGAGTGACATAATGTGAAGGAAGTTTGTTAAACGTGTTCAGATGTTTCCTAATCAAATAAACGGTTTCCAATATAAAGATTGCTATTCATGTAAGTATTTTTAATTTAATGAATAAAGGCTTACAGGAGTCACGAAATTTAGCTTTGCATATAAACCTAAGCCCTCTTTTTTGAAGAACAAGAATACTGTTCATGCAGTTATCACTCAGATCAATAAAAAACCATAGATGGGCCTGATGCTACGTAAACAACATATGCGTTGATGCAAAGATAACTGGGTTTATATTTACCATCTACTGTTTACAAATACCGAATCCCTGTTGTCAGATGGACATGATTTATAGAATGTACATGAGTTTATATGTAGTCATTCACATTATATATTATTAGATTTATTCATCTAAATTTAATATAATGCGGTAAGGTCGATCAACTCTGAACAATGTTTAAAAATATTTTTTCTAGGTAGAAGGAATACAATTTTCAACAGTTAAATCATAAGACACCCCGGAATTTGTAGGAAGCCTCGATAAATTGAACGATTCTTGGCAACCCTGTTTTCTTCGCCATCGGCCATTTGCTCTGACGTATTTGACGTGAAATAATATTCAGATATTTTTGGTGTGTTTATGTTTTATAGTGCTTTTTCATTTTCATTGAACAATATTGCTTTGGTTTTACTGACATTTAAAATACTCTCTATGCTTGTGAAGTGGTTCAATGGTGCAAAATGTCGAAATACTGCTTTGTTTACAAAACAAATGATCGTCAACAAACATTTCACAGGTAAGCTACCAGAGGCGTCGAATACGAACGAATTTTCCAAGTAGAATTTAATTTTGTCATGGAGTTTTTACCAATATATTGTTTTCCTTGGGGTAAAGTACTAAATACTGATAATTTATTCACAGATTCCCCACTGATAAGGAAAAACTACAAGTATGGTGTGATGATCTTGAATTAGATCCACTGAGCCTAAAAAAATATTCTTTTATCTGTTCTGCTCATTTTTCCAAAGATCAGATTATTGAAAAGCCGCAAGGGAGAACATGTTTGAGACCTGATGCCATTCCTGATGTACAAACAGTGAAAAGGTATGTGTTAGTAGGGAGTCATAAGTACATTTGTATTTATTATTTACAGCCCAATGTTGAGTTCGGCAAAATATTTATGATTGAAGTTCAAGAGATAACAAAGAAATCAGGAGAATTCTACTAATTATATTTGGAATTTGTTCCTATAAGGGGTTTTTTGCAATTATTATTCCGGGGTTGGGTGATTTTGGACCAAAAACCAGGATTTTAAGGATATGAATTAACCACTAACTGAATATTTTGCCCACCTCATTGATTTAACATGAAATAGGAGTAGGTATAATAATCCACTGCTATATATGTTGGTATCAGTAAAATTTTTTTTTTTCTAATCCAGATTAAATGTTTTTTAAAGGTTATTATTTTATCACAAAGATTAACATTGAAAACAAAACTGTACAACTGATTACTGTTAGTCGCCTATTCTTCTAGGACATTTGTGCCACATCCCTTGAGAGACACAATCACCTTCAATATCCATTTCAGCCAATTTTACTGAATATTTGAAGAAATGAAAGTTTAAAAATTGAAATGGCAGTTTATTCTATCATTCATTTGTTTCTACTTCATAGATATGCCTACGTCTGGGTATGGCTTCATGATATTACGAACGAACTGAATAAACATTAATCATATTTTTGTTTTTTCAATAGTAGTATTGGGAGTAGTGGAAAAATTATATATAACTATGGTTGAGAAGACTATTATAGCCCAGACACCTTGGCATTTGGGCTATTATCATCAAAATCCATAATATAGGTGATAAAAAATTTAAAAAAGTTTGTTAATTTGCTGTTTATGGCTTTCATACCCGAAATCAACAAAAAAGTTTTTCATTCATTACATATTTTACTGGTAATTATGTATATTCACATTTATAGATTTCAATAATGAATTTTTTTTCAGCATTGACCACAAGACTCAAGAAATTGAGATTTTAATGGATTGTACACCACAAAATTCGCCCAACCGTAATCTTGTACTCAGTGGGATGAGGTAATATCACAAAGAATTTTCAACTATCCACATTATAAAATTAAATAGAAAAAAAATTATTGTATGTAATATAAAGAAATATATTGACACATATTTTATGTTTCAGGTCTTCTGCATCATATGGATAAATTATGCAACATCCAAGAAAGTCAGGAGTTGCATGTTGCAACAAAGTTGAGGAAGAGACACATATTGTGGACATGAGAAAAAATGAAAGTCAAATTAGCAGTTCAAACCCTGAGCAAAAGTGTAGCAGAAGCTTTAGATTTCTTAAATCTTGATTTGAAAATTAAAGATTTTGAAGGTTCAGAAAGCACTGCCAAGTTTGTAGAATATTCAACAGCATTTTTGACATTTTCAATTCTAGAAATATTTTAACAAACAAACCATATGAAAAACCTCTTTCACCTGCTGTAAAAATAAAGTATTTTGAATTTTTGGACATGGCTGTTGAATACATCTCAAAATTGAAAATTAATAGAAAATTATTGTTGCAAAGTAAGAGGAAGACAGGATTCTTGGGTTTGATAATTTGCATCAAGAGTTTAAAAGGTTTGTATTGTGATCAGATAACAAATACAAGTAATCTGAAATTCATTTTAACTTATAAATTATCGCAGGATCATTTGGAGATATTTTTTATTGTGTTCGAAGTGAGAGTGGGTTTAATAACAATCCAAGTGCGAAACAATTCATTTATACTATGAAGCGCCTTATAATTCACACTGAAATGAAAGGGTCTGGAACTGCTAATGCGATTTCATTAGATTCAACGTCAATACTACATTGTACAAGTGGTTCATTGGTGAAGAATATTTTGTTGCATGAAGAAGAATCATTTATTGTCAGTGAAGGTTATATCCCCACAAAAATACGGAACTTAACAACATATGTTGATGAAATTGTTAAATACACATCAGGATTTGTAGTGAAAAAATTTAAAAATCCATAATGTGTAACAATTGCATCGCAATGTTGGAGCATAAAGAAGTTCATTCGAAATTACAATTGAGAAAGGCATATGGTAGAATGATTAGTGCCTCAAATTTCGTGATTGATATATGTAAGCAGGGGGAAAAGACATTGAGGTTTATGAAAGCCAAATTGAATTTATTTTCCAATAATATCAATATTGTTAACATTTTGACACTGAGATCCTCAAATTATCTACCAAAAGATGTTTTCAAAAATTTTAGTAACCATTTCTTTGAAGAGGAGCCTTTGTCAAATCATGGTTATGCACTAGCAAAATCAATACTTCGAATTTTCTTCAAAATCCGAGTGTACCATGAATTGTCAATAAGGACTGATAGGGAAGAAAGGGTCAGGTCTCTCTTGACAAAAACAATTTTATTTAAAAATCAATAGTTTCATAGGTTATATATGCCAAGGGATGTCCTGATAAAATCAGGAAAGCTCACTGTAAGCCAACCCCAAACTTAGCTTAGCAAAGGGGTTAGCTTACAATGAACTTTCCTGATTTAATCAGGGCATCTCTTGGCACATGCAGAAACTCCCTGAGCTATATTTAGCTGGTACTTTGGTAGAATTTCAATTTTTTTCTTTGTGTTTTTCCATCTAGCTTATGCCTGAGGCTTTGCCCACTTCACATTATGTCATTTGGGTGATGACTATTACAAATTCACTGACCCCTCTTCACCCCTTTAGAGGCGGAATTTTCAACTATTTATTTATTTGTTACAAGAGAGCCAAAACACCAATTTTCATGACCTTAAGTTTGAAACTAACGGAACCCTGATAAAAAATTCTAAACACAAACTCTTATTTCTTGATTTGTAGAAACGACCCGAAATACCTATTTTTATGACCCCAACTTGAAAACTAACGGAACTCCTATACAAACTTGCAATCCCCATTTCACCCCTTTAGGGGTTGAATTTACAAAAACACAAACACGTATTTTTTCATTTGCAAAAAATACCTCAAATATCAATTTCTATGACCCAAACCTAAAATCTAACAGTACTCCTAGAAACTTTTAACCCCTTCAAGGTTAAATGTAGCTGCATAAAAAGCAAAATCTTTTCCCATATTTTATGTTTATTTGGTGCATATAAATTGTTGAGTGTAAGGCATACAATGATGTGCAACACTGACTTGATATTTATTCCCAAATGTTTGTTAATGATGTTATATATGTATTAAAAATTATATTTTTATGTGATGCTGAAATGTACTGACCATTAATATTTTCACTCATACATGCATATGCAATTTTTTCGCACTATAATAGGATAATAACCTGTTGAGCTTTTAATAATGAAGTATTGTTCCTAGATCAATTCTGCACATTAAGAGTAGCGGAAATGTAAACATTTCTATTGTCCATCGCTTTTATTATTCAATACATACATACAAAAAACTGAATTTTATACTTGATTAATTTTCTTTATAATAAAATATTTAAAAATATACATATATTGTTTACTTTTTGTTATGCAAATATTTATCTGCAATAAAGCTGTTCTCCAAACTTCGAGAGGTTTTGGCCTGCAGTGCTAAAGACATTTGTAAAATGCATATCTATGAATTTAGCAGACTTATTGTACAAGCTATACCTAATACTCTGATGAGGTGACGTCATATTTTACTACTTTCATGCCATCTAGTCCTCTGTACTTTTCTTGCCGTGTAAACCCCCATATAGGTATTATTTTGAGTTGAAATTAAGAATACAAAAAATTAAGACAAGATTTTATATAAATGCACTAAAAAGGAAAAAATTATTTCTTCTATTGTTTGACCTAGGTTATTCTCTGAGTAGCGGTTTCAAAATCATGCTGCGCAAGAATACCTATTTAATATTCGCGGCAAGCTTTTGAATCTGCTACTAACAGAATAACCTAGGTCAAACAAAGGCATTATTTTTTCCTTTTCAGTGCATGGGTATAAGCTTGTCCTAAAAATTATTTTAATCCTTTTATTCAATTCTTTCTAGTCATTCATGTTATCTGTCATCTTATTGAATTCTGACAAAAATTGATAATCTCCGACCCCAAAAAAACCGACATACCAATTTTGAATGAAATCTAGCCATAATAACAAAACACGTCGCCATCTTGGAGCCGTCATCGTGAATTCATGCATTTTGACAAAAACATCATGATGTCGAACCCCAAAAACCCCCACACACTAATTTTGAATGGAATCAGGCTATAATCATCAAACTCGTCGCCATTTTGGAGCCGCCATCTTGAATTCATGGATTTTGACGAAAAAATCATGATCTCGACATCAAAAACCCCCATATACCAATTTTTATTGAAATCGGGCTATACCACAAAACTTGTGCCTATTAGAGCCGCCATCTAATTTATGAATTTTAAAAAATTGTGATCCCTGCCCCAAACCCCAACAACCAATTTTGAATAGAATCGAACCATAATCACAAAACTCGTCCGCCATATTGATTTTCCTCTAGCAAAAATTCCGTAATGCATTGTTACCGGAATTATGAACACCTTACAAATTTCATGTTAATCGCACAACTAGAAGTGGATTGAAATTCACTTACAAGATTTGAACTAAACATAAGTACAAATGTGGAGTTAAATAAAAGCTTGTAATGAAAGAAATCTCAGCCGCCATTTTTAATTTCCATGATAAGTTTTTAATCCGCGACTCATCATAAAATACTTAGATGACGATTTTTAGTCTAAATCAGACAATAATAAAATTGCAGCCGTCATTTTGAATTTTGTCATGAAATTTGTTATAGGTGATTTAGAGAATACCTTTAGTGTTGAATCGGACCATAAATGATAGATTTTGTTTTTGATTTCGAATTTTCATCATATAGAAATACCAAATTGTATTTCCATGGAATCCTTTTTGCTTGAATGACAAATTTTAAGTGAATCGGGCATGAAAGTTTTTTTTTACATTGATAACAAACGTACTCTTGTACACAAGTGAACCCTCAATTGAAGTGTATTAAAAATACAGTTTTGAACCCCTTAAAACGGCACGGCACTGTGCAAGAGTTGTTTTGTTTTGGTTCCTCTATCATATACACAAAACATTACATGTCCCGCCGAAATTATGTTCGCTTCAAAACATTGCAATGTAAATTCAGCATCGGGCCTATCTATGGTTTTTTATTGATCTGAGAGTTATCATTACATGCACCCCAGAATGGGATGCCGTACCTGAGATGAGACTTAATTAGGGAATAATAAACGAATCTAGCCGCATACGATCCCAACTCATTAGAGACAATCTTGACTGCGAAACACCCAGACAATATTTTTTTCCTCAAGGCCAGAATGTGATCCTCGAATCTCAACTTCGTATCAATAACCAATCCTAGGAATTTTGTGTTGAATTTATTCTCAATAACATTTGACCCAAGGGGTAAGTCATCAAGTAAGCATCGGAAGGTTATTAAGTTGGTTTTTGAAATATTGAGTACAAGACGATTAGAGTCACACCAAACTTTAATACTGTTGACATCATTATATATCACCTCTTTGAGTTCACTACTATTCTTGGCGCGCCAAATTATTGTGGTGTCATCAGCGAATAGTGTAAACTTTCCAGATATGCTTATATTCGACAAATCATTAATATACAACAAAAACAGAACTGGGCCCAATACTGATCCCTGGGGCACTCCACAATTTATAGAATATTTTGATGATCTTGAGGAGGTTACTACTATCTGGCTGCGATTTGATAAGTACGATTTTACCCAATTCATTGTTACTCCTCTGAAACCGTAACACTCAAGTTTCTGCAGCAGTATTTCATGATTTACGCAGTCGAAAGCTTTAGACAAATCACAAAATACTGCTGCCGCAACATCACCATTGTTGAGTTCAGTATATACTTCATAGAGGAAGGAAAAGATAGCATCATTTGTATTTTTACCGGATTGAAAGCCAAATTGTTGTTTGCTGATGATACCATTTTTAATCAAGAATTCCATTATTCTTTTTTTCACTCATTTTTCTATTATCTTGGCAATTGTGGGAATTATAGAAATTGGTCGAAAATTTGCCGGATTCTCGGTGTCTCCCCCTTTATGGAGAGGAAGTGATGTTTTTAAAAAGTCAGGAAAATAGCCATCACGAAACGAATCATTAATCAGACTTGCAAAAATACTGAGA
Organism: Gonioctena quinquepunctata; assembly: GCA_018342105.1. Lineage (NCBI taxonomy): Eukaryota > Metazoa > Arthropoda > Insecta > Coleoptera > Chrysomelidae > Gonioctena > Gonioctena quinquepunctata. Next base: position 70,433 of record JAFIRS010004477.1, read on the forward strand.
ACATTGTCTGGGAGATTTTCGAAGATTCCCGCCGAAATTTCATCGATTCCCGAGGATTTCTTGTTATGTATTGACCTTATAACTGTTTTTAGTTCCTGAAGAACTGTATCATAAAGTAGAATGCTATCCGCAATTCTTACGTTTGAAAGGTAATCAAGTGGATTTTTATCGGACGATAGTTTGTCTGTTAACTTCTCAGCTACTGAGCAGTAATACTCGTTTAGAGTGTTAGGATTTAGGGAAATTTGATGTGTATTTGAAATTTTTCCTCTGAGCTCATTAATAATACCCTAACTTTCCTTAGGTTTGTTTGCAGCTTGCTCAATTCTGTTTTTGTAGTATAGATCTTTGGCTAGCCTCAACATTTTCCTGTAAATCCTACGGTAATTGCAGAAGTAAGAGTGAAAGAGATGATTATCAGTAAATTTTCTGATATAATGCAAGGACCGTAAGTTTTTTGAAGATGTTTTGATGCCTAGAGTTAACCATTCTTTATTCTGCTTAATTTTTATATTCTGTAATGGAAATGAGCTATTAAAAATGTGTATAATTTCATTATAGAATGCAAAGAAACTAGCATTCTTACCCATTAAGAACCAGTCATTATTTAGGCATGAGTATAAAAATCTTTCGTAATTTTTTTTGTTATATACTCTGCCGGTTTTTGTTTGTTTTTTTTTTCGGAATTGATTTGAAATGTGCAAATGATTGCTTCATGATCTGATAGACCTGATGGTATGATTACAGTAGACACAGTTTCATCATCAAAGTTACTGCACACATAATCTATAATAGTTGCACAGTGTTGCGTTATACGGGTAGGAGTGTCTATATGCATGGTGATATTAAAGGAACTCATAATGTTTGAAAGAGACTGGGTAGCTTCCGAGTTCTCATCAATGGAATTTATGTTGAAGTCACCGGTTAGAATAATTTTGCTATTGGGAGGAAGTCTATAAAGCAGGGATTCTAATTTAAACAGGAATAGATTTATGTCAGATGTTGGGGATCTGTAGATACAGAGTATGTAAATATTAATGATTTTGCAGTGAATCATAGAACACTCAAATATTTTATCTTCCAGCAAGTCATTCAGAATATCAATATGTTTGAAGTCATAATTTACAAATGCAGAGTTATGTATCAGGATCATAGATCCACCATGTATCGTGTTAGTCCTAGAATAAGCTGCTAAAGTTGTGTAATTAGATATATGACATTGTTCACCAAGTTCAAGCCAGTGTTCCGTTAGCAGGACAATGCCGGGATAGCCTAAGTGTTCTAAAAGCACAAACAATTCATCCGTTTTATTGCGTACCGATTGAATATTCAGTAAGAGTATAGTAATATTAGATGTAGGGTTATGTAGTACACTTTGAGTTAGGTTAGATTTTTGTTTTGAGGATCGGGCCGAAAAAAATTTCATTGATAGTTTCATTGTTTGTGTGGTTTCCATTACTTTCTTCCCTTTGAATTGACTGCAAGGTTTCATTAAAAATACTATTATAATACAATCATGAATTTAAAAAATACTAGATCAGTTGGGGAGGATGAAATCCCAGTAAAACTTCTAAAGTATGTAGCTCATGAGTTATGCGAGCCTCTGTCATATCTAATAAACATTCTCAACGGGTATCTTTCCTGATAAATTAAAAACAGCATTTGTGAGGGCTATATTTAAAAAAGGGGACAAGAGTGCCATTGACAACTACAGGCCTATAGCAATTTTGTCAAATATCAATAAGATATTTGAAAAAGTAATCTGTGCAAGATTGACTAACTTTTTGGAATCAAACAATCTTCTATTGACAGACAAAATGGTTTTGGAAAAATAAATCAACTATCCTTCACTGAATAAGAAACATAAAACTACTGCTGTCAATCTTGATCTGTCAAAGGCATTTGATAGTGTAGACCACCTCTTGTTGACCAAAAAGTTGTCTCTTTATGGCATTAGAGGGTTAGCACTCAATCTAATCATTTCATATCTCAGAAATAGATACCAATATGTGACTGAATCCAACTCAGATGGCCATTTTATATCTGGAAAATTACTTATCACCCGAGGTGTACCTCAAGGATCAGTGCTGGGTCCCCTGTTGTATATACTTTATACCAATAACGTCCCTGAAGTGATTAGTGAATATATGGTTCAATATGCTGATGACTGTTCGATCATATTCAGTTCTGATGATCAAGAATCAATAAGATACAATATCACTAAAACTTTAAATACACTGGAGGAATATTTCACCATGCACAATCTGAAGCTGAATACCAATAAAACTCAAATCATCCCCTTTGGTCATAAAATGAATATGGACAGCTTTGTAACCGAACCCACCCCGGTCTTATTTGGTTGGTAAATTTTCTGGTCGACTTTCAATTTTTTCAACCTTCTTTTTTTTACCTTCTTTTTTTTTACCTTTTTTTTTTTTTTTTGTGATCGTCTAGATAGTCAGCGCCACTTCTCAGGTAGCAGGATCTGCAATCCATCTACTCTCAGAAGATAGCCTAGTATAGCATTTTTTTTTGTCGGCACACAGCTTATATAGAGACCCTTGAAAGGAGAGACCCTCAATTTTCCCACGTTGTGTATATTTTTTTTTGTGTTCTTTAGGATACAAAGTTCTGTTCAGCTGAAGAGAAATAAAAGACAAACTTAAATAAATACATATATTAAAGCCAAGAGTTACAATCTCCACTTGTTTGAAACCAATTCAACGATTAAAGGCTTTACATTTTCCACAAGATAATATTGCAAGTTATAAGAGTTCAGCTTAAAAAAAAATCGTCTCTGGTTCCGAATCTAAGTTGATACTGCTATGTAAAGTGTTTCTGAAGTGACGAAAATTGGATTATATAAAGGTGATCGGAATATATCTGTAGTTGTAACATTGTTTCATGCCCAAAACACCTTGCCGGTGTTTTTCATGGGTATATTCATAGATCGATTATCGCCAATTGAGAGAATGAAGACTATAGTACATTTCCAGCACGCAACCAAGGAGTTGCTAGACTCACAGGACTAGTGACCGGTCCGAGATTGTTTTGTGTGCACCCATACTAGACAACCCGTTACCATCCTCGGCCACTCTTTACAGTACGTTCTATTTTTTATATAGAGTTTTTAGGCGTAAAGCCGGGATCCATGCTTAGCAGAGAGTAACATTGTAGCACTACAAACATACTCATTCCAACATTTCTCAATTTAGCTATTAAACTGTCGTGTTGAGCCGTAGTCAAGTACTAAAATCAATCTAGAGCAATATATATCTATAACTTGAGGATTTAATGTGGTACTGATAGGCTTTGACTAATATGCACTAGATATATTCCACCATTAAGTATTCTAGATTCAAACCAGGAACAATTATCAAATTTCAATTTTCCTATCTTTACAATATTCTTTGAGGTCCAGGAGGACAGACTGTTGTTTATTAAGGTATTCAAAAAGCAAATTCGTGAGACTGTTTGAAAATTCATCAGTCTGATATCTTACCCAAATTCCTATAAAATTTACTCCCGACAACGGGTGTGAATAGTCCACTAATATATTTATCTCGCCCCACATCAAGGAGTTTGCAGGGACATCGTCCGCTGATGTACATGAATTTTTGGTGCACCCCTACCCACAAACCCGTTACTTTCCACGGTCACTTTTTAGTATTACTAATGTTGCGTAAAACCGGGATTCATTTATGGCAAGAAGCAACAATGAGACAATGATAAACATATTCAGTTCCACTATTTCACAGTTGTATTAAAATTTCTCTATTTTACTCGATGTTATAAGTAAGACACAGACTAATTGTGGCCGAAAATGCTGACTCTATAATTTAACTGAGTTGACTGGTTAGTGATAATGAATGGCTAATATCAAATAAAGGAAATTAGTTGAAAATTCTGAATAATTGAATGTAGTTATCATTTCTATTCATTACGGACCTGGACTTCCCGAAAGTACTTGTGTTGTACTTGTAAATTCCATTTTGGATCCGTCCTGTTCTTCCCAGTACCAAGGAGTTAGTTCATCCTCTGGAGGTGGTTTCGGTTCAGGTGCTGGAATTCGACTGCCTTACGACTGATTCTGGGCTTGCTTATATAGTAAAAGGTCGTATCTAGGAGCGGAATTTGTTTCTAACTTCAAAATCCTCGACTGAAAATTGCCAATATTCGAATTTTTCGAGTGGATTTCCCATCTGAAACTTATATAAAAGTGATCTAAGATGTTTGTGGTATAATTTGTACCAGGTTTCCCTTTGGAATAAATACCGCATATAGCCAAATTTTGACTCTAAACCTGGTTGTTGACGTCTTGTTTATAGATAACGCTTCAGGACACCTTTTCCTTTGAAACTCTATTTTCAACCCTCAAGCTTTGTAAGGGGGGTAAAAAGCATGTCAGCTTGACGAGAAAAGTGTATTCTATCAATGTATATATTGAACTAGTAGGGAAACATTACAGGAAGATGACAGGGTAGCCCGAAAGTTGAGGTGTCAACCCTATCTGTTCATAATATCCCCTAGATTTAGCTTTCTAACTCTAAAATTACTATTTTTTTCCTCAGCTTTATCATGAAAGTATATTCTTTCATTTAAGGTGTGAAATAAGTAGAGAGACATTATTGAAACAATGTAGGGTAGCGTAGAAGTTGCAGGTAACTCCTACATGCTTATAAAGTCCCAAGATTCGTTTTTTCTACCTGCTAAGTTACTATTATTTTGATCAGCTTGATTAATAACGTGTATTCTACGATTTAGGAAATCCTTTCAGCAGATAAATATTATGGGAACAATACAGCGTAGCGCTGAAGTTGAGTTGAGTATCCTCATCTCTATAATGTCCCCAGATTTGTCCTTTCTGATCCAAAGATTGATATTTGGATGCTCAGATTGATCAATGGAGTGTGTATTTCAATTCTAAATAACAAATTGTGAGGAAAATGTGATTGGGAGATGGCAGCATAGTGCTGAAGTTACATCATAGGAAGTACATACAACGTTACCTAAGAAGTGTATGGACCTCATACCTATGAAGTGATTCATACTCACCTTGTTCTCTTCATACAGTCTTATACTTGTTATCAGTTGTCGTGCAATTCCATAACTTCAGTGGCGGAGAGGAAAAGAAATCATCGAAGGAATTTTACTTACTTTCTGCTAGATTCTTGCCATCGGAAACCCTTTTCTTGGAAGTACAGATGATTATACTAACTACCTGCTTAGGGTGTACTCCTTCTGAATGTTATTCCATCCTCAAACGATACTCTGATGTTTTTCATAGTTGACTTCATAACGCTAGTTTATTTTTTTTTTATGAAAATAACACTCCCCCTACCCACCCAAAATCTAGGAATTTATGTAATCTAACAAGACCCGGGGTCACACCATCTCAGCTTCAACCATGGCACAACATCCTTAATTCCAGTATCAAAACTTTCTTTTCTTGGCATCACGTTCGATTCGAAGTTAGATTGGAAAAGCCACATAAGTGAACTGTCAAAGAACTTATCGAGATACTGCTATGCTCTGAAAGTCATCTCACAGAACATATCCTCAGATGCAGCCTTGATAGCATATTATGCATATGTTCAAAGTCATATAGGTATGGCATCATTTTCTGGGGAATATCTACTGATGTTAAGAAGATATCCATACTCCAGAACGCTGCCTAAGAAACATCTTCAATATTCCACGAAGAGTCAGCTGTAGGTCTGTATTCATGGATAAGAGATTTAACATAACAAGTATATTGATCTATGGAAGCACTATATTTGTTACTGAAAAATATGTCCCTCTATACATGTATAACAGAGATCATAGACATAATACTAGAAATAAAAAAAATCTTCTGGATATTAGGCTAAGCCTCGCATACATTCAGAAAAACATTCCCTTCTCAGTAATTAACATATATAACAAATTACCTGAATCGTTAAGAACACAGCCTACTAGGGAGCTGAAAATTAATTTGAAAAATCTTCTTTTCAAAAAAGCATATTATACATTGGATGAGTATTTCACAGACATATTAGACGGGTAATGTTCTCTTCCTTTTCCTTCAATTTATGAATTGTAAAATTTACAATTTTTCTTTCTTCTCCTGATTATATCCAGAAATATAATTTTTTTATATGTGTGTGTGTGTGTGTGTGTGTGTGTGTGGTGTGTGTGTGTATGGGTTGTGTTTATATATATATATATAATGAGTGTTTTTTTATCTATTAATAACTTTGTGTCTTTACTGTAACATCTATTTACTTATTTAATGTATCTGTGTTTTTATATTTTTTTACTTGCTAGTTATGTGTAATCTTAATTATATTGACATGTTCTACACCTGAAAAGGTACTTTTGAAAGAACTAATAAAGGATCTATCTATCTATCATCGTTAACACTATAGTTATCTACATAAGAAGGGCCACTTAATTTTATTGACTTTAACACTATGTCAGTATATTTTTAGATTTGATATATTCTGTTATTTCACTAACGACTTTGAATTTGCTTCCTTTTTGTTTTGAATCCACAATCGTTAACGAGTAATTTCTATTTGAATGAGAAAATCTCTTGATGGATTTCCTAATGATCCTATATATAACATTATCTGCTGGGACATAACATTCAGAGACTAATATCAAATTTTTTATCTTTACTAATTCTAAGCAGATTCCTTAAGGCAATATTTAAGGTTTTGTGTTGCTTATATTTCTAGAACTGAACATTACTAAAATGTAATCCGTTTGTCCATATGTAATCGCATGATCAAAAATGTCCCTTGTTAAATCTGAATAGCTCAGCACGGCCACATTTTCTCTTGCACTATATATTTACCTTGAATAATGTATTGATCTAAAACCGGTGGAACATTGTTAGCATATTCATCACCAAGAACGAGAATTTGGTTCATTTTGTCTTATCTTGTAATTCCTGATGATTCATCTTAGCTGGTAGGACGCCTCCAGAATTCGCCGGTGTCTGTAGTGATGTAGACATTTCCTGGTTACCAGTGGAATTTTCAGGTTCATTTCCTTGAAAATTACTTTTATTTTTTTTTTTGGTGAGTTTACTGCTTTCGGAGGTATTCCATTGATTTCAGCTGCTAAATGGATAATGTTCGATGATAGATAGATAGATAGATAGATAGATAGATAGATTTATTGACAACGTTACACATTTTACAAGTGTTTGTAGCAGGTCAGATGTTCTAGTCCGAGAAATATTATCATCTAATGTTTTTGCTTTTACTGATTTAATGGGAATATTCTCGATTTTCCAGTGATTTAGAAGATATAGTGCGTTTTGAAGGAATTTTTTTTTTTACAACTGGTTGCCTTAGTTTTATTTTTATTATTTATTATTTTATTATTTTGTTTCACGCTGTTAGTAATTTCTTCAGTTTTTTGGATTGAATGATTCAATTTCAATTGATTTTCGTTCTTGCTTGGCCTTAGTTTCCATAACTTCAGTTGTCTGAACTGCGCAGTCAATTTAATTCCTTTTCCAGTTTCTGTCATTGATCCTTAATCTACGCCTCTGGGGTGCTGAATATGATCTGTTACTAACTCTGTTCTAGTAGACTTGTCAGCATAAGTCATAGGGATCGTGTCCATTGATGAACATATGTTCTTGTCAGTTTTTGCCTCTATCTCGGCGTTTAGATTTTGTAGTGTTTTCAACTGGTTCTTTGGACTGTTTATCATTTCTTGTTGTTCAGCAATTTGGAGGTTTAGGCTGGATTGCATTTCTATTGATTCGCGATTGATCAGTTCTAATTCGCGTTTCATTTTTCCATGTGATTGTCCTTCAAGCTGTTGTCAGAGATGAGGTCAGTAATGGTTTCTTCTAAGATGCTCAATTCCATCTCGTCCTTCTTTTCAATATTGTCTAGCTCACCACAACAAATAATATGATTTTCTTTTAGCATCCTAACTTTTCCCAGCATTCTATTAGGCAACTTTTATGAAGTATATTATGACACTTTATGCAGATATAATGCAAAAAGGTTTACTTTACAACACTTAAAACCTGATTTTTCGTAGCACTGGTTCATTGTCGAGTTGCTCATTCGAACCTTGAATTTTCCTAATTTCACTGGACTAGTACACCTGTGTTTAATTGCAAGTTCCTATCACTCGAACCTTAATTTTGCCTAATTTCACTGGACTAGTACCCTGTGTTTATATTCAAGTCCTATCACCATTTTTTTTTCTGTATTTTTTATCACTAGTTGCTTCTCTGCAGCACTTCAGTTGCAACTATGTACTTGTTCATGATTGTTTATCAAAAGTATTATTACCAGATGGTAGGATGCAATTTGCCTCACAGTTTGATTTAAGATACTGAGTTTGATTCACTTTCTATCCTAGGTAATTTGGCAAATTGTGAGGAACAATACAACAGTGTTTCACGTTTTATTTCTATACTTCAATATAGCTGTTTGGCCATCCGTACCCGGGGAATATAGCTGTTTGGCCTTCCGTAGCCGGGAATATAATTTTTTTTTAAGAAAGACGAACGATAGGGGAAAAAAAAAAACTCATGTGAGTATTAACAGAACTAAAGGAAACGATACGATCGATACGATACGATGCGTACGGTCGTACGTACGGTCGGTCGATCTGTACGATGATGAAACGAAACAAAATTGCATAAGGAATAGTGGTAAATCTTCGAAAACTCAAAGTGATCCTAATGATCTGCGGTTTTCACTAAAATGATCGAAATTTGACGTAGTTTCCCGAAAATGTGGCCCATGTGGTAGCCAAATCGATCGATTGACCGTGAATTGCAAAACCGGAAAAACTTTTCTAATTCGAGAACGGTGATAGATAAAGCGATTCTGTAACGCCAATCGATTCAAAAGGGGGTCAGGTTAGTCTTGTTACGAAGTTTAAAATCGATCAAAAAAAACGACAGAAAAATTGCATATTTCAACAGCATCCATCTTATATGGCACTTCATCCAAATACCCAAGAGGGTTAAAAAAAAAATACATTTATTTCTAAACAGGATAAACCCAATTACAAGACAGATTAATATTACAAGTTGAGGAAGGCAAATACCGGATAATTAGTATAAATATAAATACAAGATAGTTCGGAAGTTACAGTTGGAGAATACATATTCAGATAAATACAGGTAATACAGAGGGATGCAAATGAGTATTAAGAACAGGTTGATTGTTTTAAATACATTTTTTTGTTTAACTTTGTTTTTGAAAGAACCTATAGGTTCATTAAGAATATCGATTCAGAACAGATTTCATTAGCAATTTTACTTATTGCATACATCGGTGATTTTAAAAGTATGTTGGTGTTAGGTTTAGGTATGTAAAAGAGTTTTGTATCTAAAATTTTGCTACGAGGGACTTGAAAGTTGATTTGTGCCAATAAATCAGGGCAGTCTGTTAGATTATTTATTAATTTGTAGAGGAATAAGCAAGCACATTATGATCTACGATTTTCTAGTGATAAACATGAAAATCTATTGGTAGTAAATTGTTGTCGTAACCTTGAGGGGTAGGTCCCATCCAGCTTGAAGGACACATATTTCATGAAGAATCTTTGAACTGATTCAAGTTGATCAATATGACATTTGTATAAGGGGACCATATCAGGGGCAGTATTCCAACCAAAGATTTCACGAATGCATTATAAAGGGCCATGAAGCAGTCCTTGTTTTGAAAGTCTTTGCACGTCGGAAGATCAGCCCGGTCATTCTCTTAGCGTGCAGAAGATGTTTTGTTGTAATGATTGGAAAATTTAAGTTTGGGGTCGAATTCGACACCAAGGTCCTTTATTTGTTGGCAGCACTCTAATGTGATATTGTTGATAGAGTAAAGTAAACTCAATTGGCGATTTTTTTAAGGGTATGTATTGGTTTTGCATTTTTTATATTGACAGGGAGTTTATTTTCGATAACACCAAGGTGGAGGTTTTGGACATCATTTTGTAATATATGGCGGTCATCAATTGATTCAATTCTCCCGAACAATTTTAAGTCATCTGCGAATAGCAGCAAATTTTGAGATTTGTTTCCAATATCATTGATGAAGATGAAAATAATAATAATAAACCTCTTACTTAAAATTTCAAATTTTTCAGGTAACATGAACCGAACAATAAGGATCTTCTCAATCAATCTCAATCCCCCTCAAAGAGTGACAAATTTTGCCAAAAACTGCTGTATGCCATCCCTAGCGGGAAAATGCTGTTTGGCCATCCGTAGCCGGAATATTTTTGGCCTTCCTAGCCGGAAAAAAAGTTGTTTTTGGAAAAGGGGCGATAGTGGAAAAAAAAATCATGTAAAAAAAAGCGAAACGGAAGGAAACGTGATATGATACGACACGATCGGTATGGTCGGCAACGGTAGTCAATGATACGATACGGATTCGGTTCGATACGATTCGACATGACACGAAAATTGCATAAGGAGGGAATAGTGGTAAATCTTCGAAAACTCAAAGTGATCCTTTGATCCCGCGGTTTCCACTAAAAAGATCGATATTCGCTAGATTCGAAAATGTGGTCTATGTGGTAGCCAGATCGATCGATTGGCCGTAAAAAGCAAATAACCGGAAAAACTTTTTTAAATTTGAAACGGTGATAGATAAAGCAATTATTGGGAAAGCCAATCGATTCAGAAGGGTCAAGTTAGTCTTCGGTACAAAGTTTAAAATCGATCGAAAAAAAATCTACAGAAAAAATTGCATAAGGGGGGGGGGTAAGTGGTAAATTTTGTGAACTCAAAATGTAATAATAATAATCATCATTTATTGCCCAACAGGTTACACCCAATTCAGGACATTATTAAATTTAATATTTAATATTTCAAATTTTTTTTACGTAATAAAACTAATAACTTTAAATAATAATTATTTATATAGAAATTCATTAAGAACTAGATGGATTGTACGAAGGCTAGAAGTCCACATTTTTTTATTTTACAATTTGACTTAAATAATTTTTTCTCAATCCCCATTTTTATTGGGGGTTCCCGCTTGGGGAAATATATATATATATATATATATATATATATATATATATATATAAAATATATAATATAATATATATATATATATATAATATATAAATTAATAAATTTTTCCATATATATATATAATATATATATATAAATATATAAATTTTAAAAAAAATTTTTGGGAACCGCGCAATTTTTTTATCAAAACTGGAGAATGGGGGGGAAAGGGACATTAAAACCTATTTCACCGAAAATAATAGAATCTCTGATATTCGGGGGGCCATTGTTTTTTTTCCCAGTACTGTCTTAGCATCGTTAACAAAAAATTTTGGAATATCTGTTTGTTAAGGGGTTTTTAAAATTTAAAATGGCACTTTTTCCAGGCATGGGACTCTGAGTAATTTTATATTAGGCCTTCCCTCCATACGGTTCATATGCTGCAGTAAGATCAATGAAACACGGATTTTCCCCCCCCCCTTTTTCAAACCCCCCGATGTGGGTTGTCGGGGATAAGACTTGGTCAGTCAGTACTGCCATCCTAAGCCCTTTTCAGGGGGATCAGTACATCAACTGGGACATATACGGTTATGGAGAGTTTTTTCCTAAAGCTTATAGAGCAGCGGGGGAGAGCTTGGTCGGTAGCCTCGGTAGCCCCTTTTGGGGGTTTCCCCGGTTTTTTGGAATAGCAACAATCTTTGTTCCCTCAAATTCTGGGGTGGGCTGCCTTTTTTGGGATGTCATTGAAAATTTCACAAGCCACTGGGGGTTCCCCCCAAGTTAACCAGGAATTGGGGTAGATGCCGAAAGCCGTTTTTTTTCCCCCAAATTTTTGCCCCCTTTTGGGGCCCTGTTAAATTTTCCCCGGGAAAAAGGCGGGAAAACCGGGGAAATTTTTTGGGGGGTGTCTTGGTTTTTTTGACGCCTTGTTTTTTTTTATCGTTGGTGAGAAAACGAAACTATGGTTGGTTTTTTGGGGATTGGGTTTTTTGGGGGTTTTCCCAAATTTTTTTCGGTTCTTTCCCCCTTTTTCCCAAAGGGGACCCCATGCTTTCCACGGGAACAAAAGTTCATCCTTTCCCCAAGAAGTCCATTTTTGCTGGCGTAAAGGGGGATCTTAAGTAGATGGTAAACGGTTTCGGGGTTTCCTGGAGCCCTCAAATTCCTCTTATAGAGATTGGCTTTCCCCTCCCGGGATTTTCCCTTTTGGGGGAAACCCCCGGGGGGGGATATTTTTTTTGGGTACAGCATCATTGGGGCCTAAAAATTTTTAGGGTTTTAGCCTTTGGTTGGAAAAAAGGGGTGCCCTTCGAAGTTCCGCGCATAGGTAACCCCTTTTTCCCTTGCCGGTTCCATTCCCCGGGAACTGAAATTTTGGTTTTTGATTTCCTACTGTAATCACAAGGGGGCGATGCTGACTTTTTGGGGGGAAATCCGCTAGTACAGTGCGTGAGAGCGGTTGTTTTGGGGAAAATTTTTGATATAAAAAAGTTTGGTTGTACCCCCCAAAACCCTTTTTGGGGAAAAAAAAAGTTGGCTTATTTTTTGGGACTAAAAAAATAAATGGAGGTTTTTGGGTTTTCCCCCCCAGCCCTACAAGCCTTTTCCATTGTCATCATTATTCTAAAACCCCAGGGATTATGGTGACTAAAATTTTCCCAATAGAAGACATTCACAGGCCAAAAAAAGTAAATTAAATTACACCAAAAAAAAAAATTTAAAAATTAGGGTGATCAACCGATGGAATCCTCAGTTAGTACGAGAAACATTGAAAAAAAACTAAATTTAGTCCACTTCCGTTTGACAGAATAGAAAAAAAAATTCCCCGTTATTTTTTTTCCGAAATGATTCACCAAATTTGTTGGGGGGAAAAAAGATTACAAGACAGAGGTTATATTACCATGATAGCCCCCCCACAATCAAAAAATCGGGTAAAAAAGATTTCCCAAACAGATGGCGAGAAATAAATGGATACCAAAAAAAAGACCCCCCCAGTGATCAGCAAGGTCCCCCGACCTCCCCCTTCCCCCAGATTCCCCCCTCTGGGGGTATGATAAAGGAGAGGTCTAACGCGGGAAAACCCCAAAACCCGAAGATATAAAAATAGAATTAGAGAAATTTTTTTTTTTATTACAAGATCCCAAATTCAGTTGATGTCCAAAAAACTCAAAAGGGAAAATTTTCAACATCCCTGTGAATTTACCTTTTTAAAAAATTTTTTGAGTTTACTTTTTTACCCTTTTTTTCCCCGCATTGAATAAAAAATCGTTATTGCTGTTATGATGACTTTTTTATACTTTCCCAAGAATTAGAAAAACATTTGGGATGGAAATTAAGGCAAACACTACTTTTTTTTCAAACACATGGGGGGATTCTGGTATAGCCTTATTTATAGGCGGCCCCATTTGAAAAAAAAATTTTTAAAAAAAAATGATCCCAGCTTGGTTTTCCCCTTATGGTAAAAAAACTATTCGGCAAAATTAAGAATGGAAATGAAAATACCCCTTTTTTCAAGAATAGTGGAAAAATTTCTTATGCAAAAAATTTTTGTTTTTTATATTTGGTGTCAATGAAAAAATTCTGTAACAAAAAAATTTTTAAAATAATCCCGAAAAAAACCCGGTATAAAAAACCCCTACCACCTTTTGAGAAACCCCCTTTCAAAGGAATTCAATCGAGTTTAAAAAGTATAGGGTATTTTTAAAAAAACACAACTTTGATGAGTCACACGTTTTTCAACATCCTGTATGTTGGGGAAAAAATTTTTTAAACAATTAAACTTTTCCCCCGCTTTCCAAAAAATTTTTTTGAGTAATTTTTTTTTATCTCAAATAGGAATCAGCTTTTCCCCCCTTTTTAATTTATAATATATTTTTTATATATATATATATATATATATATATATATATATATATATATATATATAAAATATATATATATATATATATATATATAAAATATATATATATACATATATTAGGTGTAAAAAAACGACGATATTTTTTTTTTTTTTGCTCTCAATCCAAAATATCTCGAAGATGTCCCAACAGAGCTCCTGTTGAAAGAGAGCTCAAAATTCCAATTCTAAGAGGTCCTCCATCAACTTAAAGTTTTTCCGTTTAAATAACATGGGAAACATGATTTTTTATTAGTTTTTGTCCTGCAAACTGTGATGGAATTATTTGGGAAAAAAAAACGAATGAATGTACCTTGTTTATTATTAAATTTGTTAACAAAAAAATTCTATTGAGTCGAATTTCTATCTTCAATATTTGATTTGTTATATAGCTTTAAAATTCAAATTTCCCGGGTTTTTGCATTTTAGCTAAACTGTAAGAGTTAGACAAAAATGTTTTTTTGATATTCTATAAAGTTCTTGTCAATTTTTTTTTATCAATAACAATAAAGTTACAGGCTCATGTATATATTTTTTCCTTTAAATTTTTGCTTTACGAACTGAAATATCAATAATTTAACAAAAAATCTGGTCAAATTTGTTAACACATCAAACTTGCAACAAAAATTAGGTGAGTAGATGTTTTCAGAGTATCAAAACCATAAAATTTACAGACTGAGTCAGTAATATTTTTATGATTTTTTAACTACATTATAAAAATATATTGATAAGGATATTAAATATGATTAAAATATAAAACCTTAGTCAATTAACGGCAAAATTTACCTTTGTAAGTTTTTTTATTTATTCTGTGGTAAAAATGTTAACAATATAATTGCTAATTTTACGATTATATACTGCATAAAAGTTAAATAGATTCAAATGAAAACAATATTGACAATGAATATCGGAATTACAGAATAAAAAACGAATCAAATTAAATACATTAACTATTAGAAATTAATCAGAGAATCACTTACTAGCTTTAGTTAGTAAGAGTACGAAATTAGAAATTTTTTTTTAATAATCAATCAAATGATAATTATATAGTTTTAAACGCCTGAAAATATTTTTTTTTTTTTTTCTTAGAGTAAGCAGTTACAAGTGTATTTTTTGTTAAAGTTAGAAGTCTTTTTCGATTCTCCCTGACCACTTGCAGTAAATATTGCTTCTGTTCCTCACTTCGGGTCAAACAATCGTGTACTCCTGGATCAATGCAACGCTCTTTCAGCGAGATCATTAACAACTTTTAAGTCTGA
>JAFIRS010004478.1:0-85509 GCA_018342105.1 Gonioctena quinquepunctata
CCCTCTCACCGCCATCTTTTTCACAAACCCCTCCCACAACGAACCGCCCATGACCGCCACAACGAACCGCCCATGACCGCCACCATCATCCCTACCCCCACCCGAAAACCACCCCCTCACTCACTCGCCAAAACCCACCCCAAAATAGGGGTTGCGCCAGAACCCTTGTAGTCTATCTACTCCCATCCCTCGTCATCACCTCTGTTATACTGTAGTTGACACAGTACAGGATATCCTGGTGAGCAATCGATGCGGTATTGATTACCCTGCCTCTGGACAACACCTCATCCAGGTCGTCGAAGACGTCATCTCCTAACCCCTCATCATCGGCAACCAAATGATCATCTTCGTCAACCATTACTCCCTCATCGTTGACGGGGTCCACTGCTGCTGCTGGTTCTACCTCTGCAGCATCTACTTCACCTGCAGCATCTGCTTCTGCTTCTTCTTCCATGAAGCCTGCTTCCTCTTGAATATTGATTTCATCCATCATGTTGATGACTTCTTCAACTTCTCGTTCGATGCACATTTTGATTATTCTCAACAAGATACTAGTTTTCGAATGAAGTCCTACCATTGAAGGATTTAATTTATATGATTTTGGTCTCAATCCCACTCCAAGAAACTCACACATATTGAAATTAGAAGATGAGCTGTAGAAATAACTTCAATACCCCCTCCCCAAAACATGCACTCACCTAAGGCGTGTAAACATCACCCATCCTGCATATTGCCAGCGCATGCGCTTTACATGGACTCCTCCTCCCGAAGAGTGGGGAAAAGGCATAAAACTACGAGTGCTGGATCGAAACAATCATTCCTTCGACTCTGCTCGCTGGTATCTATCTAACATTTTTAGCTTTGTTTCAGATTTTCATCATGAAGAAATCCACCCCATCGCAGGATGCTTCCGCTGCACTGACAATTATGAATATCATGGCTTTGGCTCGCCCTGGAGGAGATGGTGATGAACGTGATAGTCATGAAGCTAGTGTGGCGGGACCATCCCAAAGAGAAGGTGGAGTGATTCAGGATGATAGATTATCACAATGTTCCGATTGGAATAAGCCATTGCCAACTCTTTTGTCACCCGTACCATCCCTGAACGACGCTGGACCATCGAAGTTGAGCATGAAGCGCAGGTGTTCGGATTCCGATGACGAATTCGCCACGAGACCTCCTTCGGTGAAGCAACTAACCAAAAAGCAGGTTCCAATAAAGGCAAAAGTCTCCAAGAGAGGATCTGCCAAGTGTTCGGGACTGCAGAAGTTTAAGGATGGTGTGAGGAAATACAGCCCATACGCCATGCCAACTGCACGGGCCGCCAGTAATAGGCGGCAGCGAAATGTAGTACCCGACACAGCCATCGTGGTGGAATCCCTAGCACCGGTGGCGGCTAAACCGATCGATGGTAATTATCGTAGACCATCTGTTGCTTCAGCTGAACCTATACCAACATCGTCCAAGGTCGGAGGTGGGAAAAGAGTTGGAAAGTCGAATCCATCATCGTCTTCAATTCCAGACATTGCATTGTCCTTTAGTCGACAATTGGAGGAGACAATGGATAAGGCTGGACGGGAGGTCGAACGTTCTCGTTCATCTTATGACGAATTGAGGCAAGTTCAATTAGAATATGATGAACTCCTTCGACAGGCTTCCAAATTGAAAGAACGAATGGAAGAATTGGAAAAATTGAATCCCAATCGCGAGGCTCAATATCATCAAAATTTAGCATTGTTTAAATTTTATGAGGGTGTACATAAGGAACATCTTGATAAATATCTCAAATAATATCTAATAATGTTTAGTTGATAATTTTGAATAGTGTTGATTTTCCTAGACTTCATAAAGCTGATTGGAGTGTACATATGAATAATTGGTTATTTGGTTGGTCACACAGGATGGTGCGTGCTGGGGCGCCATCTTCGGCTTTATGAAGTCTTTTTAGTATCATATTTGGGAAAATATATAAATATCACTATTATTTTTTCTTACAGATCATTAGCTACAAATATTGCTGATATTCAGCTGCTAAGATAGTTGACTTGTAATTTATTTTCTATGGCATTTTTCTATCTGGTGTGATGAAATATCGATTAATGTTCTGAAAGTTGTCACTCAAACTTTGAGTATATTCCATCAAATTCTAAATGAAACACACAATTAAGCATCTTTTCCAATTTTATTTCTTTCAAATAACACACAAGAAAACAGATTTTTTTAACTACATCATATATTTTTACATATACTAAGGATCTTCAATCACATGTTGGGTTGGCAACCAGGTGGTGGGAACATGCAATAATGCTTGATCAGATGTCCTTCCATGAGTGGATGAATTTTTCTTTTCCAACGCTTCAATTCTTTTTAATACAATGTCCACTGCTGATTGAACGGATGCTTGTACAGCAGCAAGAGTAACTTCCTTCGTGTCTGTTATTTGATTGTCGAGATATGTGAGGGTTACACAATCGCTCGCATCAATTGGATCACCAACATTCCTCAATCGTTTGCCCTGCATATCATAGTCTCCATCTTGTGTGTGCTTTAAACCAACACCAGTAGGTCTATGTATGATTGAAGTATGATTACATTTCCTCTTGCGACCAAATTTATCTATAACATTACTCATCTTTCCACTAACATGGATAAATTCACACTGATCATTGTGACAAAGATCTAAAGATATATAAGCCTCCAACACAATTTTTCGTTCGACCGCGGAGCGGTCTTGGCTCCGCGCAGCGGCGCAATTTTTTTTTTGGTAGACTACGGAGCCAAGACCGCGGAGCGTCTTGTACCACGCATGGGCAAGACGCCCGCGGTCTTGTTGATTTTAGACCGCGGCTTTTACCCCGTGTAAAGAACCGCGGTTTCGCTGATTTCGCGGTTTATTCGTTTTTTGCATCCGTGAAGCGATAATTGCACAAACTTCTGATTCGCAGACGCAGATTGAATATTGAATTATTTTGAGGATTCACTACTTCTATTCAAAATAAAACACAATAGTATACCTCAATACTTTTATTTTCTCATTACTTATGTCAATGCTATATATATATTAATTATTTTAACAACTCAACTATGCATTTTCCAGTTAATTTGAGTATTGCGAATGATATTATTCAGCTATTTCTGCACTCAATAATGCGATTAAATAATCCAATCTACTTTCGGAATTCATGCCATATTCTTGAGAAAAAGATTTAACTATGTTATTACATATACGAATAGTTTCATTGGGATCGCACTGATAGAACTCAATGTCATTGTGACCCCAAGGGAGGGTTTGTGTTGTATTGGGAATTATGAATCTTTTATCATCATCATATGATAGTGCTACTTTATTTTTCAATTCCGTATACATATCATGTGAGATGCTTCTGAAAGAGTTCATCTTTCTGAAAATTTTACCACCATTCTCAACTATTTTCTTTGTAATCCTCCAAGTCAATTGATTCTTTATCACAGATCTCTTCACCCTTTGGCTCTCTTTACTTCTGTTGCTAGAGATTGAACATAGTATGCTTTCGCACCTGTACCATAAAAACTAATTATTGGATCATTGGGAAACTCATCTTTGAAATTACCCAAGACTGAATTTGTTACAGGTATGCCGAATTTATTATGTTCGATGTAATTAGATGTATCGAATCTATTTATATTGGTGCTGATGAAATCATAAAAATTGTCGGTATTTACTTTCAGAATTAGAGAATCTGTATCGGTGTAGAGCAGAGAAGCATTCTGACCGAATTCTTTCTTTATACATCCATAGTAAAAATCGTACATTACAGTCTTGGATAATTCCAAAACACAGAATCCCAAATACAGTGGTTTGTCGTAATACACTTTCACTTTACCCATTTGAATCGCAACGAAATTTTCATTAAAAATTGTGCAACTTTTGAAGTTTGGTCGTGCAATCAGAGCGCCTGCTCCCATACTTCTGTGAGCATTCTGCCAATGTGTAACAAGCCTCACATCGATCCTATTGTCAACGTTTTCCATCGTTTTGCCATAAACTGCATTGTTCATCAACTTATAGAAATCTTTCTCAGACTTATTATTAGATCTTTTACGCATTTGAGTGTTGAGATCGATGTAAGGCTTCATCCAACATGACTGCTTGAATCTTAGGATTCTATGAGTATGCATAACAATCAAACCATTATTGACAGCCTGTTTCAAGTTTTTATAATGAACCACATACTTTCGCTTATCATTCAAATTTGGAATCAATTTTGGAATTTTGCTTTTGGAATTTGGTGGCACTATACTTTCTACCAGAAAAGGAAGGTCGGAATGTTTATCGTGCAATTCTTGAGGATAATGTATGTCAACTTCAAGGACATATCCATATGGATCATTGTCTGCCACAGCCATAATGTCTAAATTTGTGATTTCTTCTCGAGTTAGCCAAGTGAAATCAGATGTAGGTAATGGTTGTGACATACTATGTCCATATAAATTTGTAGCATCCAAATATGAAATGAATGATGATTGCTCATTGGGATCGAAATCAGGCAGAAACCTATTATTTGCTATATGCTTCCTATCGCTACATTGACTGATACCTCCACGGATGCCTTTTTTGAAAAAAATTTATCATATCAATGTCAGTTAGCAGTTCAAGTTCAATATTTGTATATTTCAACATTGCATCCCAAGATAATCCAGGTGCAGTATAATATTGAGCTGGATCCAACTTATATGTATCTAAACAAATCCGTCTAAAATTCTCGAAAATATCACATAGTAGTAGGACATCAGATTTTAAATATAAATCCGAATATTCTCCAAGACTCTTACATTCAAATAGTGCCCAAACACGTTCGGCTCTCATATAATCTTTCTCTGATACATGTTCCTCATTCAAATTGTCATAAAACTGATTTTTTGTCGGTAAATTAGGATGATCCAATTTATTGATGTTGTCCACAAAACTATATGGAAAACACCTTTCTGCCTCATTAAATTGAATTTTTCTTTATCGGGAAAACATTTTAACATCTCTACACATTGCTTATCACTCAAATTTGCACCCAACTTTTCTAATGAACTTGACATGAACTTGAAGCTATCTATAAATCTCATTTTCAAAAATTTTTCTTAATTTTTCCTTCTTTACTTTGATAGCTATGTGTGTAGAGATGTTTTGTAAACGAAATGTATTTTTCCTTAGTTTGGCGAATAACATCAACTTTATCCTTTTCCTCATACAATTCTTTAATGAACATATGGCAATCATAACCACTCATATTATGGCATATAATGGGGATGAAATTTGGTATTTTGAAATTCAAATTACAGGCAGAGTGCGCTGCTGGATATCTTTTTCTCCCCGTGAGATGGCAGTGGTCTCTGACTATAACATCCCCTTCTGTGAAAGGTTTTTCACATATACCACAAGTGGTGGCATTATGAAATTCCCTTTCCTCTTCTGGGGTTTGTTTAGTCATTGGTTTGACATACCTCAAATGATTATTATATATATTCCTTAAATCTTCTTCTATTCGCATTGTGAAAACTTTTGCCGCATCAGCACCTCTATATGAAACAAATTTCGTTAATTTATCATCAAAGGAACATTTTATCAGATAAGCAAATGAGTAAGCTTCGTGTTGGAAGGTTCTATTCGTGTACGCGAGTTCGGGATTCGGTTCGGTGGTTTGTATAGGCTTCAGAATCGATTCAAAATCTGCATATACTACAAAAGGCACATTCATTTGTCTTTCGAAATTTTCAAACATTAATGTATTACCGGTAACCATTTTCCCAAATTTATTTATTCTGAAATCAGTTTGCGGTACTGTTGTACATACATGATTACAATCGTGCATCTGGTGACGCAACAGTAATCGCTCATTCGAAAAGTACAATAAACATCCATCACAGAAATATTTTTTGTGTTCATGAGCTGAAATTTGACTTGACACCAATCTTGAGAGATCTTTTATCCAACAATAATGACTATTTCCCACCTCATCTGTGATAAGCAATAAATTGACATGTCTTCTGAGTTTTCTCTGAGAGTATCGCAAGGGCCCAATCACCTCATATTTGACTCTCTTATTCTCAATCTTAGATTCCAAACCATAAACATTGACTGAAATATCATTCAAATACTCAAACATTTTTATATCACGTAATTTTACTGGAAAATCCATACCTGTTACATTCAAGACAGTCTCATAATGTGGATAGGATGACACCTCCGATACATTATTATTAGTGGGGAATAATGCAGATGTCACGGCCCATGCAAAGCAGCATTGGTCTTCATTTTTTATGTTGACAACACCTTTTCTTCTCTCAATGAATTCGGAAGTTTCATGTATGATGATCCGCCAAGTGGACTGTATTTGTTTATGTTCACCTCAAGGAACATAATTTTCTCGCAACTCCATCCTGAAAAATTACTTTTATTAAACCTTTCATCATTTGCAACAATTATAACTACAAACCTGAATCACGCTCCTCAAACTCCGTACTTTGGGAAATTATAATGTCACGAAACGCATCAAATAATCCATTCAAATCAGTTGATCGATCTGCTATACGATTGGGAGAATTGAATGATTTTATATCTGTCAATTCCTGTGTTTGAATGACATAACTTCCAAATACTTCCATGTTGACCTTGATGGAGTTGTGTAGTTTGATGTTTTTTCCAATAACTCGAGTACTTTGGGCTTAATATCGTTGAAAAAGGTGCATACTCTGTATACATATTCTCACTAGATACTCTGTAGCTGGAAATGCGACACTTGAATGCATTTTTAATGAGGTGTACACCACCTCCCAAGTGAACACATGAATTCGTCCTGTGTGCGAGTGTTCTATTGTGGGAGTTGACTTGACAATATGGAAATGTCACATTACAACAATTACATGTATAGAGTGGTGCAGGTGGTGAGTCATCGCCATTGTTCAATTTAACTCGTTTCACTGAAGGACCTCCCTGGCAAGTTTCCCGTTGATGTCGACGAAGATTATCACTACGGGTGAAAGCTCTACCACAATCACACGAATACATTTCACCGACTTGTTTTCAATAGCTCACTGGAGGAGACACTGATTCGAAATACTCTTCTCCTGGAATATTTCAGTGAAATACCCCCACCATACAACAAGTCCGATGCGATGCGCAATCTGTATGGATTTTGAGGAGATTCTCTTGATATTCAACGCACTCATCAATACTCGCAGTTCACTCTTAGCTCTCTCACAGGACAAACGCCCTCCTCGCTTGGAGAGTACAAGGATTCATGAAGGTCATGACTACACAGAATATGTCTGCCTACACCACAACTTTAGTCAAGGTCAAACAAACATCGAGATCAAATCTTAAGGTTGCCGAAACAATCCCAACATCAAAACTCAAGGTCAAATCTCAAACTCAAAACTTAATGTTATGAATCTCAAGGTCATATTCAAGGTCAAAACTGTAGTCGAATCTCAAAGTCGACCAAACCCAATGTCAAAACTCAATGACAAATCTCAAAGTCAAATCTCAAGGTCAAACACACACACATTGCACACCTGCAACTATTCAAGGTCACACGTGACGTCATAGTGGGGGGGGGGAGAGCCAGAACCGGCTTAAATCTCCTACTAACATAATAAGAATAAAGTCATTGACTAAAAATTTCCTTGTATGTAAAAAAAGCCGTGCGGTGCCCTTCACTTCCATTCCATAATATTAGAACACGGGACCTTCTCTTTCTTTATTAATAATTAATATTTTATTAATTACTCAAATTTTACTTCTAGTTTTAGAATCAGCAGTTTCAATTATTCAATCATATGTATTTGCAATTTTAAGTACTTTATATTCTAGAGAGAAATTTAATTTCGTTGATAAATTTACAGTTTATTGCCTAATCTCAGCCATCTCATCGAATAAGTGATTAGTGGCCACGTTTATACCGTATGTGAATTGGGTAATCTTACCAAGTGTATGTTACAAAATTCAAACCAAATGTTTTAGTAATCGTTTATTTGCATCGTGTTTTGTCAAATGAATAATTAACCAACTTGGTTCTGGTTTGGTATTTATTTAGTCATGTAACCAAGAGAAAGGTTTGAAACTCTGTTATCTAATTCGTAATTGTGTCATCTGTCAATGACAATGTCTGGATGTCGGTGAGCTCAGGCTCAGTCATTTTAAATTTCATTTGTTCAGCAGTTTTTGTAAAGCCCCTACTCAATATGTCTTCTTCAAGGCTCTTGTAAATGTCTAAGTGTTTAAATTTTTTGCGATCCAAAATTTATATAATTTTCTTGTCCAAAAATATTTGGAGAAACGCACTGGTTTCTTCATCTGTCCAATGAATACCTTTGGACTTTTTTATAGGAGGTTCTGAATTGCAGCAACTCATTTTATATAAAAAATTCTAACAAAAATATATAAAACCATTTCCGAGGTAATGATGCGGAAACTAAGGTTAGGAATCACAAAATATATTTTTCACTAACTCTCTCTCGCTCTATTTTTTATGGCTATTGTTTCCATTCGGTTCATTCAGCCAGTGCGATAACCACAACAGAACGCTTATCAATCTTACAAACCAAAATTTACAGTCACGGTTGGTCAAATTTATCATACTGTTTACACCATCTTAGTCAACTTAGTATTATAGTCTGGTACACAACAAATTACGGTACCAAACCAAGCTAGTTACTTGACCAAGTGCCCAGTTTATACCACACTGACTAACAGAATTTGGTTGGAATATAATCATTAGTCTGCATACCAAGACACGGTATAAACGTGGCCATTCTCGACCAACCATAGAGACATTGGTACGCTTGATTTTATTTTTGGAATTTGAGCACTGATATCAAGCACCTCATGCTTTCTTTACTCAATGACTTCGTTCTTTTTAGTCCTTATTGCTATATAAGCTTGTTCTTTAGTTTTTCAAATATAATTTTAGTTCAGCTCTTCTTCGTTAGATTGTGGTGCAGGCTCAACATTTTAACATTATCCCTTTTTATTTTCAACTTCTCTCTTAGGTTGAGAATGCCTGCCTTGTTCAGCAAACTGCATCTCCTTTTTTCCAGTCCCTAATCATCACGTTTTTCAATCGAGAAGTTATTTTACACGCCTGCTGATGGTGGAAAAAAATTCTAAAGCAGATAATTTTTTCCTCGGTTATTTCCGCTCACCTAATTTCAAAATGGTAAGCAGTTGTTGAAAAATAAAAAATTGAACTTAAATTTCAATTTTCAAACCATTATTGGTGAACTTTGTCTTTTCGTAGAACTTGTTGAGACCACAACTTTCATTTAAACAGTTTCTTTCAAATTAGACAAGAGCAAACTATTGATTTTAAATAGATTAATAATTTTTGTTTCCACCGTAAATCCTCACCAGAATTTTTAACGAAGGTATACGGTGTCATCTTTCAATTGTAAGTTATACGAAATCAGTTACAATTAAATTTCTGTACCGCCCCTGCTGCAATGTCTGCTTTATTCAGTGGTAATGGTATCATATTCGAAGCGAAAATTGTACATTTTACATTAAAAATTCACTCTCCAAACTCGATGATATTCACCGTAATGGATATTTCTGCTTTTAAGTAATTAGAAAAATTGCATAACTGTTTTTCGAAAGTCATAAATTCAACCGAAATAAAAGAAATTTTACGAGCTGAAATAAAGTTTCCTCTATAATTTGACTTGAAACATATAACAGAATATAAAAATGTCAGGTATGCTCCAAGAATAGGGAAGAATTTATTGCGAAAAAATAAATTATAGATGGAGGATAGAATAACACAGATTTTCAGTAGAATAGAAAAAAAGGTTTTCAGAAATCGAAGAATACAACTGACGCAATACATTCAGTTATGTCAATGATTTACAGAGATATCAATGATAAAGAAGCTGTCGCAGCAGTGCTCTGTGACCTATCGAAAGCATTCGATTGTGTCAACCACGAGGTATTGCTGTGCAAACTTCAATTGTATGGATTCAGAGGAAACACTTTCAAATGGTTCGACTCGTATCTTTCTGATAGAAAGCAGTATGTGAGACTAACAACATCTTCAAATACTGCAGAAATTAAAAGTGGAGTACCACAAGGCTCGGTGCTGGGTCCTGTTTTGTTCCTTTTATATATAAATGATCTGACCATGTTACCAATTTCCGGAAGGTTCACGTTATTTGCTGACGACACCACCATACTATGGCACCATAAAGATAAAAGTAAATTGAACGAAATGATATCTTCCGACATGGTTACAATCCAGAATTGGTTCGACTCTAATTTACTCACTCTGAATTAAAAAAAACAAGTGTTATTACATTCAAATGTTGTATATCAAATGTGCATTTAGGAAGCCAACTCGTGGTAAACAAGAACTCAGCAAGATTTTTGGGATTACTTTTGGACAGTAATCTGAAATTTGAAGAGCATATAACTCATTTAAATAAAAAACTGGCTTCTGGTTGTTATGTTATGAGGACAGTATCAAACGAATTAGGATCTACTGCTGCCAAATCTGTTTATTATGCACTTATAGACTCCCATTTACACTATGGCATATCTTTCTGGGGGGTATGTAACAATCAACTCTTCCAGTCAGTGTTTGTGCTTCAAAAACGGGCAATTAGATACCTTTGCAAAGCCAAATGGAGAGATTCTTGTAAACCTCTTTTTAAAGATAAAAAAATCCTAACTCTTGTCTCAATTTTCATATTGGAGACAGTGTCTGTAATTCATAAGAATAGATTGGAATATGAAATCAACAACATCCCCTATAATACTCGCCAGAACGAAAATAGCCTAAAGCTCCCCATACCCACTTCCAACCTAGTAAAAGATTCTCTGATATATAATGGAGTGAAAATGTATAATAAAATACCAAGTGATATGAAAGAGAAATCTCCAGGTTTTTAGATACAAACTAAAAACTTTACTTAGTGATAAGGCCTACTACAGCTTGATTGAATTCTATGATGATACACTTAGTTAATGTTTACATTTGTTCATATTGTTAATTTTGTTCAAACTTTTTAATGTTTTTGTGAAAGTATTTAATTAAGTCTCACCATTTGTTTTTATATTTGTTTTTATCCTGTGACGTGGTTATCAATTTTTGACAGTGACTTATGTTCATTCGCATACTGTGAATTTTTATTTATGTGTTTGTCAACAAGATTTTTTCTTATGTACAATAAACATATATTCTCTCTCTCTATGTTGATTGAGACATATCTTGTAAAGAATGAAATCACAACACACATATCACAATTTTAAAATTAAACATATTGGTAAACTGCGAGCTTTGAGCGAGCACTGAGGTTCCCTACCATGTATTTCGTTACTTATATGACTTTCAAAAAGGAGTGTTCTGATTTCAAGGTTCATATACGTGAATAGTTTGAACATATTGGGTCTTATGACCATATCGTAGTTATGCAATTAATTTCTATAAACATTATTCTGAAAAGATAATATGAATATAGAAATGGGATAGATAGAGAACAGCACATTCGAAACGTAAATTTGTTCAAACTATGTATATCCATTGATATTGTAAAAAATTCCAAGCAGAAATAATTAATTTAGTATCTTCCTGTAAAATAAAATGATAGATGTTGACAGGTAATCAAAAAAGTTGTCATGAAAAATAATGAATGAGATTTCTTATTTTGAATTATTATATTTCAGTATTCAGCAAATATTCGTTAGTTTTCCTATCAGTTTAATAAATAAGTGTTTTACGAACCCCGGCTATTAGTTATCACAGTTTTTCACAGATATGTTTGAAAATATGAACAGGATGTCCATAAAATCAGATGTGTGAAAGCGATGCCTCTTTTGCGTCAATGTAACAAATGATTTCTGGTGAGTACTCTCTTTTGAAAAACATTCTCCTTTGCCTCATTCATCTATATGAGTTCTTAATTAAGACTGGAATAGAAAAACAAATAACTACCTGAAGGAAAATGTCAATTTTCAATGTCATATCTTTTTTTTTTGAGTTAGGGTCCTTTCAGAATATCTATCAGATGTAGTTCGATGTCCAGCGTAGCTTTAGCCGGGGATGTTGTCGTTTTCTGTTCGATACTCACAAGAAATAACTCAATTTTAATCGTGGATCTTTCAATTCACATAAAAATATTTCTATTCAATATTTAATTGAGAATGTTTTCCTTTACCATGAATACCCTACAAGAGGTCATCTTGAACGATGAAAGATAGTGACTAAAGTTTATCTATCAGTCGCAGATAATTCCACATCTGAGTTTATGAACATTCTGTTCATATTTTCAAACAAATCAATCTATCACACCCCATGACAGGTTTTAATGCCATAAAAACACGAATTCCAAAGTGTCTCTCCAAAATAAATGTTTCCAACATTTTTCCATCTTTGCGAAGTGAGATTGCTTCTAAAAAATGTGTTTCCCATTTCTTTGGGTCTTCCTGATGATCGTGGAAGCGTGAAATAGATTTTCGTCGACAAAAATGCATTGAAGACCTAGTGAATGCGATGCCTCTCTTGCGTCAATGTTACAAATTATTTCTGGTGAGTACTCTCTTTTGAAAAACATTCTTCTTCACTCATTTATCTATATGAGTTCTCAATTAAGACTGGAATAGAAAATCAAATAACTATCTGAATTAAAATGCAAATTTTCAATTTCAGATTTAGAGTTAGGGTCCTTTCAGAATATCTATCAGATGTAGTTCAATGTCCAGCATGGCTTTAGCCGAGGAATTAGTTGTTTTCTGTTAGACATTCACAAAAAATAACTTCGTTTTTATTGTGGATTTTTCAATTCCCTGAAAAATATTTCCATTCAATATTTCCCTTTTCAACATGAATACCCCACAAGAGGTTATCTTGAACGATGGAAGATAGTGACTAAAGTTTATCTTTCAGTCGCAGATGATTCCACATCTGTTTTTATGAACATCCTGTTCATATTTTGAAACAAATCAGATGCATATAGTCCAAAAACATTGACTATAGACAATGAAATTATGGTCAAATCGAGTAGGAAATTTATGCAATTCAGTTTGGTTGTCAAAAATTCCATCATTTTATCCAGTAGTCAAGGTACATAGTTATCACAAACCTTCGATTTATCAGTTTCAGTTTCAGTTTATTCAGTTCAGTTTAAGTATCGTACAAATATTTTTACAATAAATTGTCGATGGTTTATGCCATAGATGAAGGAAAGAGATAGCACCTAAGCATGTAAAATGCTTGTTTTGTGACATGTCTCTCTCCCTGATAGAGGCTATAATGAATAGTACTAACTATGTTATAATACTGCCGAGACTGTAGTGAGCGTTATGGTAATTCAATTGTAAGCTATTCTAGAAAACCCAGAAGAAAAAAGTAACAATTTTTTTTTTTTTTTTTTTTTTTAGAAAATACTCAAAATAAGATTCTGATTTTGGCTTATAAAATATTTCATGCTTGACTTATATTTACTTTTCTTACTAATGATTTTTAGGTGAGGAGGTATCATACTGAAGAGCTTTGGCCCGAAAAAGAAGACATATCTTTGGGTGTGGTGTTTTTTATATAACGGTAGATTTAAAAGTTTTCTGCAAATCTAGTATTTACTTTTTTTTCCATCATATCTGTTCTTTCTACGGAATATCCACATCAAACATTGTAGTGAGTATAGACTTCTTAGATCAAGAAGTTTAGTTTCTTTATATAGTTGTTCACTCGAGAATAATATATATTTTTTAAATATTATTTTTATAATAGTGTTTTGTACAGCCTGGAGGCTGCGCAACATTGTCTAACATTCCCCCCCAAACAGTAATGCAGTACTGTCTGACCGATTCTGCTAGTGAGTGGTATAAAATGCACATGTTTCTTCTATTCAAAATTTCTCTCAATGTGAAAAATTTTTAAGTTAATTTTCTTAGCCTTTTCGTGACTTATATGACGTGTTCATCCCACCTCATGTGTTGGTCAAGTATTACACCAAGATAGTTTATTTTTTTAACTTTTTCAATTGTTGGGCAAGTACAGGGTATTTCTCTCGAACATCTTGGAGGGTGTATTTTTGAAGCATTGTTTTGTGGTTGATCTCTTTCATCTAGTGTGAGGGAAATAAATTTGGTTTTCTTTACGTTCAGACTCAGAAGACCGTTGTTAAGCCATAAACTTATGTTTTTCAATCCCTCCTCTGCATTATTATATGTTTGGTTCCAATTTTTGCCTGTAAATATAATTGCTGTATCATCCGCGTATGAAATAAGCTTATCAGAGAGATTTGCTTTTATCCGACTAATGCTGTTTATATATATTAAGAAGAGTATCGGTCCCAAGACAGTTCCCTGTGGTACTCCAGTTGTGATTTCTAATGGCTCGCTCAGTTCATTGTCTACTTTCATCTCCTGCTTTCTGTTTGATGAATAATCTCGCAAAACATCAAGAGCAGATCCACAAATCCCATAATGATATAGTCTGTCTAGTAATATCTCGTGTGATACTGTGTCGAAGGCCTTGGCTAAATCGACAATTTTGTTTGTAAGTTCAAGTATGGCATTCTCTGTATTTGAGTTTTTTTAAATCCATGTTGGTTTTCCGAAATGAATTGATGCAAATCGAAGAATTCAACTAACCTTTTTTTTAAACTCTGCTCAAATACTTTTGCGAAATTATTTATTACCGATATTGGTCTGTAATTACCTAGTTCTCCTCTGGCCCCTGCTTTATAAATGGTGGTGATTGTTGAATGTTTCCATTTATCTGCTAATATTCCTGTTTTAAAGGTTGAATTTATTATATGTAATAATGGTGCTATGATGTTTATGTGGATTTTTTTAATTGTGGTTACCTCTATTACGTCTGGTCCAGGGGAAGAGTAGTTTTTTAGCTTTCCAATTATTTCAATAATTTCATTTTTTGTGACAGGGTTTAAAAATATTGTGGGACCAACGGAAATATCGTTTAGAAAATTTGGAGGGGGATCTATAGTGTTATCAATTTGGTTCGCCATTTTTTTTTCTATACTTATGAAGTATTCATTGAAGCGTCTGCTTTAGAAGAGTTATCTGTTATTTTTTCCCCGCGTTCGTTCATGATGTTTATGTTTGAAATATATTTTTTGCTATTATGATTATTTGAGATTTCATTAATCAATTGCCAAGTTTTTTTTTACAGTTGCCGTTGAATATTTCCAGTTTCTCTTTGTGATATTGATTTTTTGTCGATTTTATTAGTTTATTCAGTTTATTCCTTATTTTGTATATTTTTTTCGTTATTAATTTTTTCTTAAGAGTATCCCGTTTCTTTATTGAATTAATTAGACCATCAGTTATCCATGGTTTGATTTTACGGTTTGAATTTCTGTTTATATTATATTCTTTGGTGGATGCCGTTATATACTTATTCAGTTTGTTTATGAAAATGTCATGTGCTTTTTGTTTTCGTTGCAGTTGGTAACATCATCCCACCTTTCTTTTTCTCAAAATGAGTTCAATCTCTGGAAGTTAATTTTTTTTTTTTTTTTACATCTTTGTGATAACCATGATCTTTTTTTTCTTGTGATATTTTAAAAAAGGTGGTGTAATGGTCTGATAGATTTGTTTCTATTACTGCTGGAGTTATTCGGACATTTCGCAGGCTATTTTCTTTTCTAATAAAGATGTGGTCTATGATACTATGGGACAGTTCAGTAATTCTAGTAGGTTCATTTATGTAAGAGATGAAGCCGTGTTCTGTTAGGGTGTTCATATATTTCTGTACGTTATTTGAGTGTTTGTCCAAAAGGTTAATAATAATATCACCAAAAAAGATTTCAAGTTTGTTCTCTTGTAGATCTGAGAAATAGTTTCCCAGCTCTTCGATATAAACTTGTGAGTCTATCGACGGGGGACGATATGATGCCGTTATGCCAATTTTTTCATTTTCAATTTCAATTGTTATATGCAATAGTTTTGTTTCAGTAAAATTATATACATTAGCTCTGGATGATATTGAATCCTTTATATATACAATAACACCATCATTTTGATTGTGTTTAGATGAATTATAGTAAAGTGTGTAATTTGCTAGTTCAAAGTCACTCACATGCCATGTTTCAGATAAAACAATTATTATTATTATCGATTTATTCGATCAACATGTACATTCATGACGTCCAGGTAAGACTTTAACGTATTATATTGTTCTCTACCGAATTTCTGTATAAGGAAACGCAATTATTGAAAACACGAGATTTTTACATCCATCAGTGTCTAGCATGGGTGTTTACAAACAATTCCACACTTCAATCGACACACAAAGAAAAACAAACAAGATTCGTCACAAATTCACCCATAAACCTACCGGCATTTAATAAGAGTCACACACAGAGATGTAGTTTTTATCACGATCCAAAATTATTCAATCTCCTGCCAACAAGCATAAGAAACATTTACAATCTCAATAAATTCAATAAATAAACCAAAACATTCATTATGCTTAATACCAAACTTTTCGACTTATTCTGATAAATATAAATTATTTTTGACAAACTCTTCACCTCTCCTTCTGTTTTATCATTTTCGATACTCATTACTTCATTTTTCTATAACTTTCATAATTATGTATACCTATATGAGTATGTGTATACATATATGTATGTATGTGTTACATGCATATCGAAAGTATCTCTTATATTAATAACAATACTATGTGATCCTATAGCTGCCATCGTTGATTATCATTATCATCTCATCTTTGAATACCCTGAGTGGTGAATGCAAAGCATAACACAAGTCCTACTGTTACTTAGGTGCATCCATCCATCCACAAAGGGTTACAATAAACTGAATCTATAATTGTATTCGAACTAAGAAGAAGAATAAACGTACTTACTATCTTAACATACCACTTGAAAGTACAATATGTACCAGGTGAAAAAAATATATTTCAGGTACTTTGTCTAGTGGCCATTTGCCCATTGCGGAAGTAACAGAGTTAGAAACATAAATCAATATGTATGTCAATCTATTGATTTCAAATCTTACAACTACACAGTCGCAATTAGAAAGAATATGATGTGTCTTTACAAATTTTGAAAAATAATTGTCAGTATGATGGCCGTCCAGTAAAATTGAAGTGGTCTATTGACACAATAATCGTTGAAAAAAGGAAATTGTGGCATAATGGACAGATCATTAAATTAAAGAAAAAAAAGCATCCTCAAGCGGGAGTCGAACCCACGACTTTATGAGGATGCTTTCTTTTTTTTCTTTAATTAAATGATCTGTCCATTATGCCACAATTTCCTTTTTTCATTATTTCTCTCGGACAATAATTTTCCCCTTTCACATAATAAACGTTATTGGAATCTCCAAGGAGGAATACATCTATTGTTGATGAGTTGTTATTCCAAGGTTATATTTGTATATTGATTATTCCTATCAGTCTAAAAAATCAAATGTAGAAAAAATTGCATAAGAGTCACCAACCCAGACTGCACAAAGACATATAATAATAATAATAATAATAATAATATCGTCTTTATTATTTCCATATGTGTACAGTATAATTACATCAAAATTGACAGACATGAAATATTAGGAAATAAAGGGCGAAGTTCATTTTCTGCAAATCAAACACTTGCAGACAATGTTCTTCCACTTAACCCCTAAAAGAGAGAAATGGATTGATAGACAAAAGAAAAAAATATAAACAAACCTATCATTTACAATTCAACATGTTGTTTGTGAAATTTGAATAATTTCAATCTGAGCAATGCAAAATCAAGTATTCTCCTCTGAGAAATAAACAAACAGTTTTAGTAAATATATTCAGCTCTGAGAATTGAACAAATAGTTTTTAGTAGTTAATTTGTATCTATTTGGATGAAGAGCTTTGAAGTTATCTGGTAACCAGTTGTATAGTTCAAAAATTTGATATTTAAAGGACCGTCTGAATAATTCAGTTCTAAAAGCAGGGATTGTGAGCCTACCTTTATGTCTAATGTTCAGATTATGTATATCCGTACGATATGTGATTTTGTTATAGAGATAAGCTGGTGTTTTTGTCAAAAGTATGTTGTGAAAGAAACATAATGCATGATGTACCCTTCTGTTTTCCATATTCAACCAACCGATTTCCTGGAGTTTATATGACGTTCTTTGTGGTCTATCAAAGACGTCTTTAAGACATTCACCCTAAGTCGATGTTACGAAACAATGCGTCTCAATTTGTCTTCGAGACGTCCATATGGACATGAATGGGACGTTTTGAAGATGTCTCTTTCGAATGTCCAGTTTATGCCCAATACGGACCTGAATGGAAACTTTTCTGGGCATTAAAAGGACTTTGGTATTCAGTACATTTTAGATTTGAAATGGAATTGAAAAATCCAAAATTGTATAAAAAAAATTTATTCAATGATCAGAAGAAATGAATAACCCCGTCAACTCAGTCCTATACGAATTTGATGACTGGTGTTATAGAAATAGACTGATAATTACCCGAGTAAGACATCTGTATGGAGTTTGCATCTCGTAGCATGCATGATTTCAATATTTTTTTTTCGGAATGAATCCTTAGTATTAACGAGCTGAACCAAATTCTTAGGAACAATAATTGAACCACATTTCATATGGCGAGAACATATAGAGTTCACATCTAAGAAGCTGAATTAATCGTATTATCTCATTAAATCCCTAAAGAATAAATTAGATACTAAATTACTGATATCAGTTTATTTTGCCAAGTTTCATTCTCCTACAATATTGCTGTCTGGGGTTTAGCTTCTGAAATATAATTTTCATAAAACAGAAATCATTGCTGAGACTGATCTTCAATCTAGATTACAAAACGTCATTTAGATAGATTTTTCAACAAAATAATATACTAACTGTTGCATGTATGTTCATTTCGAAAACATTAACGTTTATTCATGAAAATAGAGGGAAACTAGAATCGAGATCAGAAATCCATAATTACCATACCAGGAATGACAATATGCTTACTACCCAAAAACACCACCATGCAAAGTATGAAAAGTCTCCTATGTTTGTTGGTATTCGTCTTTATAACATGTTGCCAAGCAATATGAAGACACTGTCATCTCAAGTTTTTAAAAAACAGTTGAAACTATTCCTAACAGCAAAATGTTTTTACACAGTAGATGAATTTACACTTGAGTTTGGTAATGAGGGATCACTTTCATTGTGACGAATTTATTTTAATATATTTTAATTTGTTATTTATTTTTTTAATTAATGTTTATCTATATGTTCATGTATGCGTTTGTTTCACAACATGTATCACATTTCGTGCGCTACTGATATTCATGTGTAAGTTCAACTGACCTGACCTGTTAATGTCTTTTAATGTGTTTTCTTGTCATTTAATATTATTTATTTTTTCATTTTACAATAACTTAATTATTTTATACATTTTATATGTTCTTTAAAAATATGACCTGCCCCATCTACATAATGTATCTCAAAGGATCAATAAATCTATCTATCTATCGATCCATAATTTTTCTTGTATAATGTGCGATATCCTGCTCTTCTTAACTGTATAGATGCTTCAGTGGTAAATATAGAGTTACTCTACACATGCACTCTGAATATAAGGAAAAAACTTTTCTTACGTGTTTTTGCCTCCGAATCCGGCGGTCTCATACCGTTCCCGAATAAGAGAACCTTAAAAAAAAATTAACCCCATTTTCAAGCACCGTTTTCTCGCACAAAAATCACTCAAAATGCCTCTTTCTTTTTACCAGCAAAAACAATACACCCTAAATCACTTATTTTCGGCACAACTTTGCACAAAATATCGTCGTTTTTATCGAAAAAATCCTCCTTCTTTCACAGTTCCAAATAAACAAATGTCACACTTTGACAGATGGAATTTAGTAACTTTGCCTTATTTTTCGTGTTGGTAATAAATGAATCACCGCCCACAACAATTGCACACATAAATGAAGGGGAAACTATTGCTCACATTTGAATTCGAAAAGTTGGCGGAAATGGAACAGTCATCATCACTCATCATTTTACACTTTACTTTTGCTTTTTAGAACATTCGAAAACACTATGGGAAAACGCCAAAAATAAACTTTTCATGAGTCAAGTTGGACAATTCAATAATTACTTTGTTTCCATAGTTACAAACAAATATTCCATGAGATCCTTTATTTGTGAATACAATTAATGAAGCTTATTTCAAAACTTTAACATGTTGATTGTGATAATTTATGTCCTTTGAATAATTTTTCATTTTCGGAAAAATACTATGTATACCTCGTAGGATCAGAGTCGTAGCAGGATCATGAGCGCCTCTGGCAAGATTTGAATTTTGCGCCCCCAATACTTATTTTCTAGGAAGAGAATCGACACATTAACTCTGAAAGTCTAATTAATTCAAGCTTAAGCATGAAAATAGTTCTTACTATTATGTAGGAAGGGAAACAATACAACACGAGTTTGTTCTGCAAAATGCGCCCCCCTGAAGGTTGCGCCCCTGACAGCCGCCCGCCTGGCCAGCCCCTAGCTACGACTCTGGGTAGGATACAATGTACTATTTCTTACAATCGCCCTTTCTAGGAATAATTCTATAATATCTACACTGCAGTTCCTGAAGAATCAACTATTTGTGACGTTTGGAGAAAATGGTGGGTTCTAATAGTTCGAATTTGAATTCAAATAATGAAAACTTCACTTTCTAGAAATATTATGAGTACAACATGCTCCATCTATGAGTGTGCATTACCACATTCAAATATAAAATAGAAGCATATATCTTTAGAAAATGATGGAAGTGTGCCTTCTACTCTTCCATCTCATTCAAGTATAGATAGACTTTGGTAGATGGCGATACACACCACTATTTAGTTCCGTAAAGTGGGTAGTTTTGATGTATGGAATCTGTGGGACTGCATTCTTTTTATTCATCGAAAAATTAAAAAGGATTTGGTGTAGAAGGTTTTTGATAATGCTGAATTTGTTGCCACCAATTATCACGTACTACATTATTCAAAAATAAAATGGAAATGCGCCTTCTACTCTTCTATATCATTCAAGTATCGACAGACTGTGATAGATGGCGATACACATCAGTATTGAGTCTAGTAAGGTAAGTAATTTTCATGTCTGAAATCTGCGGAGCTGCTTTCTTTTTATTCCATGAAAAATAAAATGGAATTTAGTGTAGAAGGTGTTTGATGGAATTTTGGTATGTTACACCTAAGCTATATTAGAGAATTCTACGTGACCACGATAGATACAGGGTGTAGTCGAAACTTTCTATTTCTTGTCATTTTATAAGCGATTTTAATATGATAACTTGTAATGCGATTATCAAGATCATAATGCAAAATTAACAAACAATTAACAAATAACCCTCCTCAAAATAAAACAAATGTTAGATTTCCAACTCTTGAATTACCAAAATTCTATGGGGAATACGAAAAATGGGATCAATTTCGGGATATGTTCCTAGCTTCAATACATACCCAAGTAGCACATAGAGGTCATAACTCGGTTGTACAGACGTCTACCAGACCTTTCGCAAAAGTTCGTGACTTAGGTCTTGTAATATGCTAAGATGTCGCTATGTATGCCAATACGACAAAAAGGCACACTCTTGCGACGTCACATTGACGTTATAAAGTGGTGGTAATGACTTGCCAATATAGACTTATATAAGCCAGTCGCAAAAGGGTTGGATTGAATATTATCATTACGTCGTTCTGTGGTCTTAGTGTAGTCATTATATCATTATGCATGAAGGTCGTAATCTTTCTAATATAGTATTACAATATGTATACCATATCAAAAGATTCTATATAATATTAATATAATATATCATTCAGTCTTTC
Source organism: Gonioctena quinquepunctata (assembly GCA_018342105.1). Classification (NCBI taxonomy): domain Eukaryota; kingdom Metazoa; phylum Arthropoda; class Insecta; order Coleoptera; family Chrysomelidae; genus Gonioctena; species Gonioctena quinquepunctata. The sequence continues at coordinate 21,829 of JAFIRS010004478.1, forward strand.
TTTACATGTTCATGATACTCTGTGGTAATGTCCTATATCCACTATATATACAGACAACAAATGGCCGTGATAGTTATCGAGATAAAAATGATTTTCATTTATGTGTCTTTAAGAATTGTTCTGAAACTCTAGCGACCAAGCAAATCCATTTTTACGATCAAAATCCAATACTACGCACTTAAAATTCATGCGCCTCGACAATGAAGAGAGATAAATATGTATTTTCATTTCAGAAAAAATAGACTCCATCAATTTTTCTCATTAATCGTTGAAATAGGTAGACCATATTACGAAAGATACTTGATTAGCACATCTCCAATGATTTTTAAATTGATATAACACCCAGGGTCTCATATTTTTTATTTTAAATATTTTTGTTCCAATATGGCTACCAGAATGATTTCATCAATCAATCGAAAAACATGGATGTCGTCCTTTTAGTGTCGAAAAGTTGTAATTACTCCGGTATGTGCTATCATAGAATAGTTTACGTGTGTCTCAAGGACATCGCAATATCTTACATAAAAAAGTTGTAACGTAGTCGCTGTGACAAGTAGCAAGTTTTGTTGTACTAACGTCGTTACGCTATCAAAACAGAAAAAGATATACACTGAGTGCATAAGCATTCCGCTAGTTCCGCCTAACGTCTAATGGAAAACGCTAGGATAACTGATATTTACAATAGAGGTTATGTTGAACAGTTATATTTGAATATTTTTTATTTATCACTCATCAGATCATTCAATGCAGTGTGTGGAATTTTGTGAACTAATGCCCAGTTCCTCAATTTTTCTCTGAAGACAAAACATTTTTCCAAGTGCTCTTCATCACCCCCATCCATACTTTCTCCTTCAAAAGCACTTTCCACAGTGATACTCTCTGTGATTGGTTCTGAACTTGTTCCGGGTACATTTTCATCTGGGACTGGATGAACTTAATTCATTTGCAGTGTCCCGTTAGACTGATTGATTATTTCAGATGGCAATTTTTAGTCCTTCCTCTTTATATATTTTTTAAATTTTTCAATACTTTGCCAGTTCTCTTGTAAGGCAGATAGGATTTTTATTTTGACATTTTAATTATTCATATGGAAATGAATATTCTACATACATAACACAATTACCTAACCAACAAAAATAACATAACCAATAAAAATAATCTAACCATAGATACATAATGAATCATTACGACCACAGTTCATCAGTTGATAAAACTACATTACATGAGTTCAATATGTAGTCGTAGAAACGTTTCAAAAATCTATTCATTAGAACCACATATATGTTCATTGTCATAATAACCTCACAGCAACTGCTCCTAAGTTCTACTTAACGACACAAACAATTTATTTACATACAAACCACAGTACAACTTCTTCTCGAGAATTCTTTATGGTACTCTCGTTATATCTACTACACGACGTCATAGCAACGCCTAAAGGTTATAAAACGCACATTAACTTTTTGGTTCTAAAACATTACAAATACGTGGTCTTTAAGACGGTATAAGAAGTCATTATGTTAATTTCATGACACTGTGCTACTTGGGTAATGATAAGATAAAAAATTCTATTATCTTATATGTTGTATAAAGGGGGAGGCTGCGAAAGTAATCGAATGCATCGAGGTTACTGAAACCAATTATGAAAACGCATGGGATCTATTGAAGTCCAGATATGAAAATAAATCATTAGGTATTAAAAATCATGTCAGAGCATTAGTCGAATTGCCAGCCTTTGCCAAAGATGTCCGTTCACATTTACGAAAATTAACTGATGATATTCAAAAACATGTTCGATCATTGAAAACTTTAGGAGAACCGGTTGACAACTGGGACAAGTTATTGATTTATTTGATTTCGCGAAAATTGGATGTTGCTAGTCAAAAGGAGTGGGAAGAAACTCTTATCGTTAAGAAAACAACATCTCCCAAATTTGATGATCTAACAACCTTTTTGAATAATATATGTCAGCTATTCGAAACATTAGATAATCATGGAAAAACCGAGTCGATCAATAAATTGGAAAAATATCAAAAACCTTATATCAAAAAATATTCAAACGACAGAGCATTCGCACACGTAACAACAAATGGAAATCATGGTTCATACAGCGGTTGTTGTTTTTTCTGCAAAGAGGGTCACTATATATATATATATATATATATATATATATATATATATATTATATGAAAAACTAAAGGCTATTCCAGTGGCATCACGCTTAGCAGAAATCAAAAAATTAAAATTGTGTACGAATTGCTTACGTAAACATCATTCAACCTTGACTGTTTAGCACAGGGATGTAAATTGTGTTAAAAAAGGCATTACACAATGTTACATGTAAATAACTGGTCAAGGGACACACCCTTGGAAGTAAATGAGGTCAGAACGCCATCTGAAGTAGCTTCTACTTCTATGTCAGTATCTGTACCACATATATCAGTTGCGACTCATTGTTCAGAACGCGATCAACATATTTTATTGTCCACGGCTATAATATCAATCAAGGGTAAAAATGGCACGTGGCATAGTTGTCGTACGCCGAAAAATTCGTTTCAAATGTCTCATCACGGAGTCATGAATGAAACAAGCAGTACTTACTATAAGGTTACGGGTCGTTTTTGATGGATCATGCAGAACGAGTACTGGAATATCATTAAATAATAAATTGATGGTAGGTCCAACAATACAGGATACAGGACGATCTATTTTCTATAACAATTCGATTTAGAAAACATAATTATGTAATTACCGCCGATATAGTCAAGATGTATGGAATGATTAATATCGCAGATAAGCAACGAGAATTTCATTCAGCGTATCGTCTAGCGTATATACCACTCCAAACGAGCCAATTTCTATCGCCTCAATACCGTGACATATGGCTCTTTGTCTACAAAAAATTTAAATCTCCAGAAAATAGGCAAGAGGAACGAGCATATAAAAAAAACAAAAATAGAACGGAAGATCGCTCCCAAAAAATCCGGATACCCAAAAGGGAAAATTCAATAAGGACAATGAGCGACACAGGGTTGAATGAAATTAATAATTATTAAGATATTTTTTTTATGTACCACGTCTATACAACGGACTGAAAAGTATAAAAACGAAAAACGTGGGGCGCATGCAATAAGGAGTGTAGGGAGTAGCTATCGTTGAGAAAACACTTCATATAATTTGCAGTGCAATTTTAAGTGACTTGGGTGAACTATTCATGCATCAATTATCTATTGCATGCGCCCCACGTTTTTCGTTTTAACTTACAACTATTTTCATAGCTATTAAAAATTCAGAATCACAAATTTTCAGGGCAATCTCTATGGGGTTAGGAATCTATATGGAGATAAAAATCAGTTTGGGCCTAGAAGAAACTATTTTTTAATTTTTAGTCCGTTTTATAAACGTGGTATATAAGTTTTTTTTGTATTTGAATAATTATCTATTATGTTTTTATTTTCTTTTGATGCATTTTAATGTTCAACAAGTACGTGAGCCTCATTTTTATATTAAAACATATAAAGATTAGTTTTTGACGTGAAAAGAGTTCAAAATAAGTTGTGAATCTAAGATTTTTTTGTTATTTCTATTGTTTTTATATTGTTCTAACTTTTGGTTTTCTTTCTTTAGTCGAAATTTCGAAAGTGGATGTAATAGATCCTTCCTATTCTAGTCAAATGAAATTATTGTTTTATGCTTCAAATTCCATATTATATTCTTTGTCTCAGTAAAAGTGGAATGTCTTCATGTAATTCAGGCAAAATATTTTCATGGAAATCATGATAATAATTTCCAAGAGTCCCTGGAAAAAAGTGGGGACAAATCAAATCATCCCCAACAATACCAATCCACACATTCAATAAAAACTGGTGTCGAAACCTGGACTGAACTATTGCGTGAGGGTTTTCGTCACACCACACATGATTATTATGGAAGTCCATTAGGGGGTCCTTTGAAAAATGTGCCTCGTCAGTGAATAATATATCTGCAGTAAATTGGGGGTTTTGCGCAATTTTCTGGATACTGCAGAAAATTTCCCTGTGGCAAAATATTACACGGGGAAGGAAATCTCGGGGCAACAATGCTTGTACACGCTGTATGTGATAAGGATACAACTGATAATGTTTGAGAATTAACCAAACTAATTTGTCATGAACGTTCAGATTTCGCGCAATTTTTCTCGTGCTTGTCTGTGGATCTTCTTCGATTGCCTGAAGAACAGCTTCTTCAACTTCTGGTGTCCTAGTAGTCAACGGTCTGTCTGCCACTGGAGCTTTTTTGAAGCCGCTAAAAAAGGTTTCTGAATGTCTGGTGATTTGGCTCTCGATGATTAGGGAATCTTTCATTATAAATACGTCTAGCCTCGTAGCAATTGTCATCGGCAAGACCGTACACGTAAATCATATTAGTAGCCATTTCGCTATTCGTGTATGTTGCCATTTGAAAAAGATTGGAACACAAATACAGAAAACAACTTCACTGTCACAAGAACTGTTTGAAATGACATGACGAGTATTCACCTGAATGTTATTTATTTAAATCACAAAAGAGTCCAAAGAAACTATATAACAAAAAACAAGGATAATTTTTTGACTACATTCAAGTGTTGAAAGTAGAAGACCATTGAATGAAAGAAGACAAATGCATTGGCGTATCTTTTCCGATATTCACTACTTAGAGGCGACTTCTACCAAGAATATATTTTTGACACAGAAATGTTAGAAAAATCGATTTTTCCACTAGAACACGTGATACATGTACGTACAAAGAGTTATGACATTTAAAATGACTGAAAAGACATGTAGGTGGCGCCACCCCCACGAAAGAGACACGCTAACATCAAATTTGATTTTTTCATTGGAAAATACCCCCAGATACCAAACTTCACTCGAATATCACAATTATTTTTAAATGTATTTACAAAAAATAAAAATAAGAATTCAACTTAGAGACCCTGCATCTCAGAAACGAATAACTTGAGGACATATGTGTATAGGAACTTTTCTTCTTATTTTGACGTCCTCAACATGCTCCAGAATTTCCTACACGTACCCAAGTATATGTTCTAAAAATATCTGTTATCAACCGACGAAATCAAAAAGGAGGAGGTTCTCTAGATTTTTTTTAATGTATGATCACGCATAACTTTTCATAGAGCAGTTCGATTTTGATGATGTTTCTTTCATTGGATAGGGTGTACTTCGAAGTTGGTCCCATTTGAATTTGAACGAAAAATCCATCCCTAAAGGTATCAAAATGGAGGATATTGATCGTTCACCCTCTGAATTTTGGTCCGTTAACCGATTCTATTAGGCATAACTTTGTGGTGGGTTTTCCGATTTGGATGATTCTTTCCTCATTAGATAGGGTATACCTCATAATTAATCATATCCCAATTTGGAATGAAATGGTCCACCCCTATGGGTACTAAAATGGGGGATGATTGATTTTTCACTTGTGAACATTGGTACACATATGTAGTTGACATTGACAGATCCTCCTGCATCAGTCACAATGATTACATTCTATGAAAGGATGGAATTATATACAAAGTGATGAAATCAACTAACCAGAACTTTCAAAAATAATGTATATTATATAACAATGAATAGTTAAAGTAGATAATCATATTAGCTACAAAAAATATAAAAATGAAAACTTTTTAACAGAAATTTACCGACTGAAAAATCAACTGAAAAGCAAAAAATAAAATAAACGTTCTTAGTCTTAATGATAATTGAGCTCCTAAACTAATGTAAGTAACTAATTTTGAGTCGGCGCCAAACAAACTACAATGGAATTAGGTAAAGCGTAAAATGATAGCAGCGAGATGCATAGCGGCGTTTTAATTACTTCTTCAAAGTAATATAATGATCTTCGATAATTGTTTTTTGGCGCCGAATCAAAATTAGTAACTCACATTGGTTTGGGAGCTCAATTATCATTAAGAGTAGAAAGGTTTTTTTTATTATTTGCTTTTCAGTTGATTTTTTAGTCGGTTTAATTTTTTTGCAGTATAGACTCTAAAATATTTTGTATCTTTAAAAATCTAAATCGTTTTTTTTTAATAATATGGTACCAAAATTGATTTTTTTTATTTTGATTGTTTATTGCCAGCAATAATAGATCCCCGGCATACTCGTGAAAATTAGAGATCCATCTGAGGGACCGAGAAATAATGATACAGAGGTCGCCGAAAACAAGTGTGTTTTGGTTTCATTATATGCACTATTTACATTAGAATCTTGCCAGGAACGCCCAATAGTGCCATCTTTGAATACCCAAGTTCCATCCAATACAAACTGGCGTAAACCCACCTCGTTAAGTTTCATGTACGTATGTGAAAAAATTATACATTTACGCGCGATACTGGGTGAATCAAATCACCACGAATCTTGTCTGTATGAAAAATCTTTTTTTAAATAATTTTCTATATGATAATGTACAACATTTGAATAGATCACGTTCTTCCAGTTCTCAAAGTTTTCCTGAAATTATTGTTGTCATTGAATAATGTATGATGAATAAATCGACGAAAAATGTTTTTGAATATTTATATATAGAAAAATTGGATGTTAGTATATACAGGGCGACCCAGGGATGCGTGCAAGCTCCATAACTTTTTTGTCTATTAAAGAAACCGACTTGATTTTTTTTTTAAACAATAGGTCAGACAATGAGGCACATTCTAAAAATATGTCTATTTATATACAGGATATCCCAAAATAAGATACACAGTCGAGTTCTGTTTTTTTAAAAGGCAACCCCTTATTTTTGTTACATTTTTGGATTCGCCACTAAATTGTCGATATAACGCACCAAGGTTTTTAGCCTTATCTGTAATCGTTTTTGACCTATGTCAATGTATGTGTCAAAATAGCGTCGTGCATAGACCCACAAAAAAGTTATAGCTCCAGAACCATCCAAGATAACTCAACCAACTTTTTTTTAGTCGATTCCTTAGGCTTTAGCGCACGTTATGAGATGAATTCGCCTACTACGATTTTCTGAAAATGACAAATTACAAATGGCAATGACTCAACTTTTTCAATCGCAACACCCTATATTCAATTGCATCATAGAATGGCACAATTTTCGGGAGCTTTTTGTCGATATAGGTTCGTGGGGTCAACTTTGTAAAGTTTGCGAGATTTGTTGCAAACTAAGAAATTTTGATGTTTTTTTTCGAAAATAAAATGGAATCGAGTAAGCCGCTGTCGTGAAATTTGATACACCCCTGTTCTTTCAATAATTGTTCACGTCTAATTGTCAATAATGAATTTCACTCGCGAAGAATTAGTGAATATGGTCAACTGTATTGGCGAAGCTGACAGAAATCCTTCATTAGCAAGCAGAATCTACCATAAATAAAAAAACTAAAAAACACGATTTTATAGAAAACCAAACTAAAAAAATTGAAAATAAGAAAAAAAATTTATTTTAATTTAAAAAAAGCGTGGGGTGCATGGTATCAATAATTGTATAGTACATTACACACATAGGGCAGTAAAGTAAGAAATGTCTCGGATCACAGGTTATTGTTGGCCGAGGCAATACCATGCACCCCACGCTTTTTTTTAAATAAAATAATTATTTTTCTTATTTTTTATTTTTTTAGTTTGGTTTTCTATAAAAGCGTGTTTTTTAGTTTTTTTAAACTATTATTTATTTCCTACTTTTTAGTTTGGTTTATTTATAAAAGCCTGTTTTTTAGTTTTTTTTAACAATTATTTTTATTATTTTTTTGCAAATTAAAAAATGGAATGATCTTATCAAATCAGTGTATTGTCACCGGTCCTCGATAAATCTACAAAGTTTGAATGAAATCTGGCCGTTTATAGTGGGTCAAAATCGTGCCCAAAGGAGTCGGTTACAAACAAACAAACATACAAGTGAAGCTAATAGAAAGCGTGTAAAAATATCCAGAAGCACGAACTCCACGGCTGTCTTTATTCCAAAGAGTTCAGAAACTAAAACCCGACTACTGAAAAATATTAAGAAACAAGAAAATATTCTCATCAGAAATTGTTATGTACAAACTATTCAATATTTATCGTCTATTAAATAAACAACTTACACGTAATATATTTTTCCAGCGACGAGTCTGTTTAATCTACATGAAATTGATCGTTAATTACCCCTATTAACCTTCAATTTCTCTTTTTTGAGGCCGAAATTGATTCAAAAATGGTGAAAGTAAAAAATAATGATATTTTTTTTATAGAAATGTGTTTATTAACATAAGCTTTAGTTGAAATGAGACTTAAATAAACAAAAAATATAAAAATGAGACTTAAATAACAGAGAATATACAGGATATACAGGATTATCCTGAAGGACCTGGTTACTAATGCTAACCACTAGGAACTAAATGGTCGAAACGCTATCCATTCGGCATCAGAAATGTCACTAAAGACGTACAAAAATCGTTGCAATCGACAAGCAGAATAAAAATGATGCGTAGGCAACACATTAAACACCGTGGTTACCACGTAAAATCCGTAGGAAAATAATAGGGTGGATATTAGAAGTGTGGTGGTTTTCTCTGATAACCAGTATTCCTCAAAGGGTTAATGCATAATTGTGATATATACACCGAAATCGACCATTAATAACCTGTAAATGGTCGATGTGTTCCATTAATGTATAATTGTGTGGCAACTAAACAAACACGAATTCGAGTATTATTCAAATGCCAAATCATATTACCTCGCGCTGCCAAATTTATGCGTTTAAAAATATAAAAATATTGTGAGTTTCCTCCTATTTGAAGGAAATTTCACGTTGACCTCAGGAACGGGGTCGACGGAATTTTTTTGTAATCAACTCGTATTATTCATCTCGAACATTAATCGCCACCATTAATACACTAGTATATAAACGAGTCTGTTCAACCTACACGAAATCGAACGTTAATGACCCCTATTAATCTTCAATTAATCTTTTGATGCATAATTGTGATATATGCAACTAAACATACATCGAAATCGACCATTAATGTGAATGGTCGATTTGGTCCATTGATGTATAATTGTGGTATAGGCAACTAAACATACACAAATTCGAATATTATTCAAATGTCAAATCATATTACGTTCGCGCTGTCAAATGAATGTATTTTAAAAATTATATCATTTAATTATAATTTAGAGGGGACAAAGAGAATGACTTCTCAGGTAGAGTTCAGCCTATGTTTAATAATTCTACAAACTGCAACACAACTATAAATATACAAAAATAGTTATAATAAACGTTTCAGATGTGTAATAATATATTCAATTCATGTTCTTAATGTGAGTTGGTTGTTTTCGGGTATTTATTTTCTGTCTGAAATGTATATAAAAAACCGGTAGGGACCGATTTTGACGGCCTAGGCCGGCAAAAATTCTTTCGCGGACCGAAAACGGTCCGGTAAAGATCGTTGCTTAGCAACGGACTGAAATACCAGATTAGCGTATTTTGGGGTCTGAAGTTGCTCCGAGAAAGTAGGCATTCTTGAGCGATTTCAGAAAAAATACTTTTCCCAATTATGGAAAACATTTCTTCATTTGTTTTGGAGCTCGGCAATTTTTTCGGATGATAAATATTGGTAATTGAAACCTCCATCTTAAAGAATTTGAATGTGTCCACTCTGTATGTTCTCCACATATCGAGTGTACATACTTTGCAGACTCGCATCACACAACTTACGAACGCTTTATCGGTTTCTTCACCTCATATAGAAAAACTGGTCAAATCAGTACCATCATGCAATGAGCATTCAAAATGAGCCAATAATGAGCAGACAGGTCTCATTGGAAGTGCAAAAAACAACTGCATCAATATGACGGCGCCTAACGTTTCTTGGCGACTTTGTAACGACTCTGCGTTGTAGAATTGAATGAATATATCCCATACATCCATTGTCGCTCTTATAGCGATATACCAGGTGCACATTGCTTCCATAAAAATGAAAGTTGAGCCATAGGCATATCTGGAAAAATTGCTACGAGGTTATAACTTTTCGAAATATGGTCCTTCTGCAGTAGGGTTGAAAACCATCATACTGTTACACAACTGGGATTAGTCTATTGAAAAGAATAGTAAACTAATAATTGTTCGTTTGTTACACTTTGGAAATGGAATACTTGATCACAGTTCACCACTAAAATGTACCGCATACCGCACTGTGTTAACTTTTGTAGATTTTATGGCAGAGTTTTTAAAATAAATAAATTAAAAGAGAAAAGTATGACAGGTACTTTTTCAATTTTATTTTGTCATTTTTTTCTCTTATTTCAATAACAACCAACCAAAACTTAAAATAAACAATTCACCATGAATCGAATTTCAACACTTCCACCCGCTAGTCACTGAATTCAATCCAATCTTCTGAACATTACTAAGGCCCGATTCCACCACAAGACAGATAAACGGCGTTTTCATAAACTCCGTTCTCACTAAACTCAGATTTCAATCTTGATAAACCTCGATCCAGTTTCACCGACACAAACAGACGAAAGCTAAACCGAGTTTATTGAAACTTAGTTTAAGGACAGTCAAAAGCTGGCAACATAGTAAAATATGTACGTTTCTGTCATTTTTGCATAGATTTCGTTGATTTGTAGAGGAGCCAAAGCCAAGTGACAATATAACCTAAAAACTGAAAACCGATAACTTTCGTGTTTGGCCATGTTTCGTGATATTTTTGTGGGTGTTCGGTGTTCAAAGTTTAGTTTTTGATGAAACTTGATAAAAGTGACAATATCTTCTACAATGAATTTCAAGTTGGAATGTGAAAATATAATTCATCAACTAAATTCTTCCTTTGGACTTCATTCGGCACCCAGCTTATTGAATAAATTGGTACAACATATTTTATTTACCAGAGTGAAAATGTCTGGAACAAACTCTACCATATTTCGTTAACTTATCAGACCAGTCTTTTCGTTTGATGGCATGTATCTAGGCTGCTTGCCTTCTCTGGGATATTTCACAATGTTTTCTATTTCTTACAACAACAGATGGAATTCTGATAACAGGGTCAAAAATACAAACATGTACAATTTACCTGAGAAATCGTATTCGGCCGTCTTTTGATGCATTTTTATTGCATTTCACAACAGAACAATATGAAGGCATGATCATCTACGAATTAAACAATAACACATGTAGGTAATCCAACTACTGAATTCTTTTCGAAATAGGTAAAAATGTTCAATTCTCCAACATAAACAAATCGGAAAAGTAAGGTTGTTTTACCTCCAATGTCAACCATCTGACAAACGTGCACGAAACCAATGAACTAAACGTCGTTCAACTTCGTAACTGGCCAAATTCAGCCCGTTTTAGGTGGAAACGCCGTTTAGAACTAAACGCGGTTTATTGTTCCTGGTGAAATCTATTATGACGTGTAGAAAGCTTGATCTAAGTTTAATTTGAACAACACTCGTTTAAAGAGGTTGGTGAAATCGGGCCTAAGAAATACATCTCTTGATAGTGGCTTTGTCAAAAGATCAGCAAACTGGTCTTCACTTCTGCGATATACTACATCGATGACTCCTTTTTCATAAAGATCCCTAATGAAATGTAGTTTTACATCCACATGTTTAGTACGATGGTGAACTTCATGACTTTTGATGGGGCGTATTGCACTCTGGTTGTCTATATAAAGGGAAACAGCCGAATCATTTGCAGTAGAAATTTCTTCGAGAAGCTTTTGTAACCACACAACTTCTTTTGCTTCTTCGCAAGCGGCTATACATTCTGACTCAGTGGTGGATAAGGCTACCACTGACTGACGATGACTTCTCGAGGTGATAGGACCTACATGAATATAGTAGTAGCCTATAATTGTTTTTCTTGTTTCACTATCTCGTGCGAAATCTGCATCAGTGTACCCTTCTAATTTTTAACCGACGAAACCAAAAAGGAGGAGGTTCAATAGTCGACCCCTATATTTTTTTTCATGAATGATCACGCATAACTTTTTACTGTCCGATTCCGATAATTCTTTCTTCAGTGGATAGGGTGTACTTCGAAGGTGGTCTCATTCGTATTTTAAAGATGAAATCTACCCTTAAGAGTAGCAAAATGAAGGATATTGATCACTCACCCTCTGAATTCTGGTCCGTTAACCGATTCTATCAGGCATAACTTTGTACTGGGTTCTTCGATTCGGATGATTATTTTTTGAATAGATAGGGTATACCTTATATTTAGATTTCGAATGGAATTATATACCCTTACGGGTGGAAAAATAGGGGATAATTGTTTTTCACTTATGAACATTGTCACACACATACGTAGTTGACAATGACAGATCGCTGACATTATTTCTGTTCCACATCCGTCAAAACCATTATATTCTATGAGAGGATGGAATGATATAGAAAGTAATGGAATGAACTAACCAGAACAACAAAAATAATTTATATTACAACAAATAGTAAAAGTAGATAATCATATTATTTAATTGGTAATAGTTGAAATAAGGTGGGTAAGTAAGTATTTTGGAAGTAATCAAGGAACAAGTAGGTAGTAATTAATATATTTTAGCCATAAAAAATTGAAAAATAAAAACGTTTTAACAAAAAATTAAACCGACGAAATACGGAACTGAAATGTAAAAAATAAAATAAACCTTCTTAGTCTCAGTAACTAAGCTCCTAAACTAATGTAAGTAACTAATTTTGAGTCGGCGCCAAACAAACAATCAACGAACATCATTAAATTACTTCAAAAAAATTATCAGAATGTCACCGCGCAAGTCGATGCCATCATTTTACGCCTTACCTAATTCATTTGCTTGTTTGTTTGGCGCCGACTCAAAATTAGTTACTTACATTAGTTTAGGAGCTCAGTTACTGAGACTAAGAGGGTTTATTTTATTTTTTACTTTTCAGTTCCGTATTTCGTCGGTTTAATTTTATGTTGAAAAGTTTTTTTGATTTTCTGTTCCATAAACTATTCCAAGATTCATCGTTCCTTGAAGATACCTGAAGATTCGCTTGACTGCTTTTACGTGACTCTGATTAGGTTTGTTAAAAAAAGACTAACTTCTCCCACTGCAAATGCAATATCTGGCCTCGATATGATAGCAGCATACATCAGGAAACCAGCAGCTTCACGGTAGGGAAACTGAATTTCAATTTTATCCTGAGCACTATTTGCTAGATGTACATTAGGATCTGCTGGTGTTGAAATTGGTGTACAATCGATCATATTGAATTTCTTCTTCACGTAATATCTATGATGAATAAAATAGTTTTAGTTTTCTCTGTTCCTCTTGATTCCTATTCCGACGTAGTGATCTCCGACACCAATTGTAATTTTGAAATTCTTGGCCAGCTCACTAAAAAAAGTTCAATAGACTTCTTTCTCGGAGACAAAATCAGCTCATCGTCAACATAAAGTGAAAGGAGACTGGTTACATTTTCAATAATTCCAGAAAACACACACGGGTCTAATTTACAAATGTCGAAATGACATTTTGATAGGAAGTTTGTGAATTTTGAATCCCAAGCACGTGGAGCTTGCTACAAACCATAAAGACTTTTCTTCAATTTACTAACCATGTATTTTCAGGTCAATTTCCTCAGTCAGATCAGAATGTCGTTTTTATGTCGAATTGAGCAATTTTCATATCTTTCATGGCTGCTATGGATAACAAAGTTCGTACAGAATCATAACGAACATAGTCGATGCCTTCTCTTTGTGAATAGCCTTCTACTACCAATCGAGCATTTCCTGCTCTTGACTTAACTTTGAAAATTCATTCGATCCCTATAATATTTCGATTTACAGGTTTTTCAACTAAGTCCCAGGTGTTGTTTTCTTTGAGGGATTCTAATTCGCCTTGGATTGCTTCCACCCATTCGGCACTAAAATCCGAATTCAAGGCTTCTTCATATGATTCTGGCTCGATGATGACTGCATAACAGTTCAGAAGATACACATTTCTACGGAGATTATATGGGTGTTGAGGTTCTGAACTACTTGCTTGTTTCGAGTTATGACGGTATTTGGAATGAGATGAGTTTCATTTGCCTTCTTCTGTAAATCAGAATGACAGTTTTCCATCAAAAGTTTCCTCAAAAATGATGGAATTAATTTCTTGTTGACGTTCTTTCGCTTGATATGACTGACTTTCGTCAAACTTGACATCACAGGTAACTATTATTTTTCGTTTCTCCACATCATACATCCTATAGTTCTTGGTTGTCGGTTCGTAGCCAACAAAATATGCTTTTGTAGCCCTTGCATCCCATTTTGATCTACTAAGTTGTTTTGGAATTTGGACGAACCTTGCACAGCCAAATATCCGGAAAAGACTAAGATTTGGTTTTTCTCCAAACCATATTTTGTATGGTGTAATTGTTGGAGTTTTATCAGTTGTGGACCTGTTGAGAATGTAAACAGCCGTTTTTACAGCTCCAGGCCACAAACTTTCACTTAGTCCGCTAGCAAGCAACATGGTTCTGGCATTTTCTTGAACGGTTCAATTTTCTCTTTCTATCCTTCCATTCTGTTCAGGGGTATATGGTGAAGTTTTCTCATGAATAATTCCTTTTCCTAACATGAAACTTCCGATCTGACTATTGGTAAACTCTGATCCATTATCTGTTCTGACAACTTTTACTGGTCTACCACATGTATTAGAAATGATTTCGATGACATACGTAAATTTTTCGAAAACTTCGGATTCCTTAGAGAGAAGCTGGACATATTTGAAACTTGTTGCTTCATCCTTGAACAGCATGGAATATCGGGAACCGCCAATTCCAGTTACATTCATTGGACCACAGAGATCAATATGAATATTTTCTCGAGGTTGTGAGAACCGTTCTTGAGCTGAATGATGGGGCACTCTCTGCATTTTTCCTATTTGGCAATCCTCACAATGAATACTTTCTCCGTCCGTTATATTTAGACATTTGACGATTGATTGGTTCGCCATGTCCTTTATTGTTCTGCTACTTATATGTTCTAGACGTTTGTGCCAAGACTCTAAAGTGACAACTTCAGCGATATCAGTCATTTCATCATATCGTTGTCGAAAACACATACTGAACACCTTCCAATCTTCTAGGCTCCCATCGATTTTCCATTAACACATCTATCAGAATTGTGCCATAACCACAAATTTCAAGTCTCTCGTCGTTGGCAACTTTCACAAACTTTTCTGAATCACTATCACTGAAACTGGTAAACCAATCTCTTCGGAATGTCATATGTTGAGATGCTCCTGAATTTGCGATCCATTTCTCTTTACATGGAGCAGCTTTGACGTCTTCAATCAATGGAGGTGAACGCAAACTCATTATTTGTTTTCTCATGTGAGTTATTTCTGACTGACTTTTTGTTTCTGCATTCTCGTTCCCAATGACCTTACTTCTAGTAGAAATTGCATCTTGTAATTTTTTGGATTTCGGATATAGATTTCATCTCTGGTGGATTATTTCTCAGTTATTAATGTAGGTGGTGGCACTGAAAACTGCAGCTGATGGTTCTGCTTCGTCTGCTTCAGTTATCTGATCTTCTTCTAATTGGAGACGGGCAAGAAGATTATCATATGTTGTACCAGACTGTTTTGAAGTTCTTGAATTTCGGTGTGAGACTACTTATGATGCGAACCATTTCTATATTGTCGGATATTTTTTCACCCTGATTTTCGATTTCAGATGCGAGTTCTGAAACTTTGGCGACATATGAAGCTAGAAGTTCATCTTCTATCATTTTGATAGCGAAATATTGCTCGTATAGGTTCATTACGCTAACTTCACTTTTCTTCTCGTAAATGCTGGATAATTTCGATCAAATTTCATAAGTTAATATAAGTTGAGCTTGATCGCTCTCGAGTGAACTAATCAATACCGCCATGGCTTTTTCATCGCCTTTCAGCCAAATTTCTTTTTCTTCCAGTTCTGTGGGTATAAGAGTAACCAGTAAACCTTCCTCGTCCTCGTAGCACATCTTGAATCTGGAACTTTCACAACCTATAGTTCTGCCCGTTGAGCCGATGAACTATGTTCAACTGATCATTCATTATTAACCAATTTTGTCGATGGATTTAACTTATACAACTGTTACTTCAATTCTGCAATATAACTCTTCTCACAAAGCAGGTACGGCGACACAACTTTTATTATGGTCGACAGGTGAAACTTCTTATGACAGTAAATATGCGATTCCTGGGCCCATAACCAGTTAACTTTTGTTTATTCCATAGCAGAGTTTTTAAGATAAATCAATTGGAAAAGAAAAGTATGACAGGTACTTTTTCAATTTTATTTTTAATTATTTTTTCTTTCATTTCAATAATATCCAAACAAAACTTAAAATGAACAATTCAGTTGATAGCGAATTTCAACACACTGTCCTTGATAACATTTCAAGTTGAGCTCGCTAATATGAATTACTACTTCTTGTCCTGCGTCGTTCCTAGCGTCCAGAAGCTTGATGCACCTGTTTGTCGGTTCTTGAAAACATTGAGATCATTCGATGGAAAAACCCAGCCTGTCGTCGACCAGTCAGTCGTCACATTCCTGGAATTACATGTTTGCTTCGGAAATCCCCGACTTTCACATCATCTGGCACTGCAATAAACAACCGGATAAACAGTGGCGTTGTGGGTTCGTAACAATACGTTTGTTGTTTTGAGAATGGAACATGTAACGAATTTTTCGTTACTTCCTTATATATATAGCCAATTTCTAATAACTTTTCTGGTTATCTTTACGGTGGTACGGGTCAGTAGTCACTGCTCAGATCGTTAATTGCAATACAGCGATCTTTATTATCGACCATTGAAAATGTTAACATGACAGTTCCTAATTCATGTCAAGTTGATCGAGTCTGTTTTCGAGTTGAGCATGTGTTTTTTCCATAAGTGTTTTTATAATAGAGAAAAAACCGAGATTGGTTTGGAAAAAAACAGGTGAAATGGTGATTTAGTCGAACCGAAAGGATGATCGTTCTCTTTCCTCGATTGAACCTCGACATAGGCAGGTGTGGTGAGTGAACTGATTCTGGTATGTTACGATTTTTGAATTGAATGGCTACCGCTGTTAATATTGGTGGAGTATAATCATTTCCTTTATTTTGCAATCAATGTTGTAGTTGTTTAACAGTATTTCCCGCTTTTTATATGTTTGTAATATTCGAATCTTGGATGGTAATTGCATGGTAACTGTTGGTCAAGTATAGATTCTATACTGTAAGATTTTTGTCACCTTTGGAATTGTCAGTGAATTTCCGATCAAATTATCTTCATATTATTTTATATCTCACATATCATATATGATACTTCCTTTGGCTAATTCCTATTAAGGTTGATTTGTGTTTTGGATTTAAGTAAGAAAAAAAACAAAAAAATATATTTCGGCCATTTTGGCAAAGCATTTTAACGCACATGTCTATGTGGCTGACGTAGTATCCGTTCAGACCATTGGGGACTAATTTTTTTTGGAAATCAGTTCTACGCTTTTTCCATTTTTAGGTACCAGATAATTGGTAATTTCGAGTGGACTAGCGCTTACTTCACATTCACAGTACCAGGGGATTATTCCAAGGATTCCGATTCGACTTTTCTGGGATAGTTATGCAGTTCCCGTATAGGACAGCTCTCTGGTAAGCAATTTTTTCATTTTCATAACCATATGTTTATGAGATTAATTTTGTTTTCTCTTAAAAAAATACTTCTGGAGGATTGTACCTGGCTTAACTTGTCTCAGGACACTCGATTTTTAATATATTCCTCAAGCATAAAATTCGATTCACATTTAACAAGTTCCTTTCATCATTTTACTTCATTCAATTCACAGTGAGGGTTATTTGGTTTTTGATCGTTGTAGAATCAATTCATTTCAGCTACTACCATGTCGCCAAGAGCAGGGAAATTCATTAAATTTTTTGAGAATTACCTGGCCTATCGATATGAAAAGGGAATTTGCCGCCTATTTCGAAATATCTCTGAAAATTCTACGATAAAAATAATTATTTAACTTTATCTTTATCTAAGAGAGTTGTGCCCACTGGAAGACGTGTGGTCTCTCTCTTCTTATCTTAACTGAATAGTATTCTTTTGCCCTGATGAGGGCCTGATTAATATCTGCTTACTGAAGTATTTTGGTTCAAAACGCTATATTCTCCTTTAAAATAGTATATTTTTGCACTGGCAACATTTGAATATATTGCTTTAAAATACTATATTTTTCCTCTGGCAACCTTTAGAGTATTTTTTCTTTGAAAATATTATATTTTTCCTCTGGCAACTTTAGAGTATTTCTGCTTTAAAACACTTTATTTTTTATTTTCCTGGTGAATTAAGGAAATTTTTTTTCTGAATTTTAACATAACGTTTTGGGTGAGGTTTGTTTAGTTCTGTTTTGAATTTTTCTCATTGTTGATTTTTTTTAAATGATTAAACTTGGAAATTTAAAACCAGAATAGCATATTTTATTGCCACTTAATTTTTTCTTTCACTGTTATTTTCCAGTCTTATATATGGACTGAGGCATATTTTTTTTGCATGCTATCATTTGCATCTATCTTTTGACTCTAGTTTAAAATTTGAATCATAAAAACTTGAGGTTCACAGGATATCCTTCGTTCTCCCCCATTTTGTACAAATTTTGATTCCTATCATCTTCTTCGCATGATATACCACGGAGTGAATCCGCCCACTGAGACAGAAGGACGGATACCCTAGGAGGTCGTACAGCACATCAAATTCAGCCTGGTCCGTGAAGATCAAACCAATTCACGCCAACAAGGGGGTCTAAAAATCAATAGATAACCACCCACGACCAGATTCGTCGTCGTACCGCTGAGACCAGTTTTGTCGTCGTACCGCTGAGACCATCTTCGTATAAACCAGCCTTCTTCATCTCCCTCCATTGAAGACCTCCACAGGTATATACCGTATCACCAACGTCTAGAGGAATCTTGCATTTGTAAATGTTAAAATTTTATTGGAGTCAAAAAAATTTAATACACATGTAATTTTTCAATTTTTTCATTGAATTCTTTATACTATTCAAGTAATATTGTTAAAGTTTTTATAAATTCCACTGACTTGTTAAAGTTTTTTTATAATAACCAGTCACTCTTCTGATTGTCTGGAATAAATTTGTTAAGTTGATTTCCTGCATATTTATTTGCCTTCCCATACAAGCTAGGTGACATTTATCTAGTAAATTTTTGTTTATCTTTGGCTTTTGTCTTTAGCAAGCCTGGCGCCCAACTCTTGAAGTAGTCAAGTTAATTGATGTGTAATTTTTTTAGTGGCCCAATTTGACAAACTAGGAAAAGTCATTAATTGAACCTTACCGTATCAACCTGAGCAGCCTATCGGCAAAGTGATTTCACCTTCTTAAATTTGAATCAGATATTTCAAATTTGGTGTTCAAAAATAAAGGGTGTTGCTAACATTAATACTTTTTTCTTCGTCTCCCAATCCACTTATCTGATCTGAGAAGCGGCAGACACCAATGAATGTTGTCAGATTCACATGTTAATCTTGAAGGCGTTCCTATCAGTTGTTTTTTTTTGTAAATTTCCTCTCCAAGTCCTTTTTGTGAGAAATTATGCGAACTGACTTTAATTTTCGTATTGAATACGTATCTGGGCACTGTTACAAAACACATATTGACTTTACAAATATAAATACTGTCTCTCCAAAATTCAAAACTCACAGTTCACAAAAATGGATTTTTGTTTAGATCAAATGGTTCAAAATTGGACGATCCTTCAGTCATCGTAGATTTTTATTTATTATAATTTTCCGGTGATACTCCGAAGGTAACCAGATGGGATCCATAGAATACCGCTCTCGAATCTATTTGAAAATGTATATAAATGAAATGTGATTGTTACGAAAGATTTACTTCGTCGACAAATATAGGACAAAGTAGTTTTAAGAACAGTGGAAATTGTACGGTTTTCCTGGGTTTTCTAGCCAAATGGGCCATTGAAATTCATAATGCTGAATGAGAATAATCTCTATATATGTAGAAAAATGTCATAATCGGTCTCTCAATTATTGTCTCATAGGACCCCAATTCGTACCCTCTGACCCTTGTCAATGGGCCCTGCTATTAACTTTTATACATATTCGTTTCGCTTTTGGAGATAAATAGCCATTGTGGAAGGAATTCAAAGTATTTTGAGAAAATATATTTGAGTTCGTCCTGGGTTTCCGTCGAAGAGTCATTAGAGATGTAACTGTTGAATATCATCTCTTGACTTGTTTTAGGTAATTTTCAGACACAAGTTTAACTGAATAATTTTTGTATAATTGAGAAACCTTTTGGAGTCCATGTAATTTTGAATATTGTTCAGTCACGTTAGTTCAGAACTTTAGTTCACACCGTATTCTCATTCAGAATAAGAGCGTAATAAAATTAATTATTTATGTTTGAAAGCTCAAGAAACTTGGTTTATTTCTTATTACTATGACACAAATCTTCTCTGAAAGGAGACTAACAATAAATTTTGATTACTGAAGAGTATAAGTTTGTCAGAAAATATGAAAAGGTATAGAATCAGTGGAAGTTCTACCAGAATTCAGATTTCTTCTAGTTTCGAAATGGTCCGGAGACTTCGTTGACAGTTGACTTCGGTAAGTGGGAATATTTTCGTAATTTTTTGGAAAAAGCTTCTATCTACATCTCTGAACCCACGATAGTTATGAATTTTAAGAGTTGATTGAAATATGGGATCCGCTCGACAACAACAATCATAATTATAATATTTTTCCTAATCGAAAAGGCCGCTGGCACATTTAGGGTTCAATTTGCCATATTGGTGTCAGTTTGGCACAACACTTGGGAACAACCAGTAGTTGTTAGTATATTGTTGGTTTTTATATGTTGATTATGAAATAACCTGAAGCTTTCAGCCGAAAACAAGCCTAAGAGTAGGCAACCAGTAATTAAACTCCTTATATGGGCTGGGAGAATATGACGATTACCGACCGACGAGAGAGTCCTACAATTTATTATAAAGTAGTAGACATTGTTTATGTCTAGCGTAAGCAACAAAGGCGCCTTTGTTAGGCCCAGACGTTTTTCACAACCGTAGAACTGATGAGGTTGGCGGTTTTTACACAACTTTTACAACTATGTATTCTGCGATTCTTAGAACTGCAACTACGTGATTCAGCATTTTTCCAGAACAATTTTCAGAAGTAACTCCAGAGAGTCGTCTGAAGAAAGAATCCTTCAAGATTTTCCTTCGTCGCTCGCTATCAGAGATGATAACAATAAGAGGGGGCATTATATTCGGAACTCTTCACGTTACTACGAAACCCGAGTGACTCAGCCTCAAAGAGCCCTCCTGTATCTAGCCATCAGGAGGATTTGATGTTCCAGGTCAAGAATACACAAGGTTCCTTCAGTGTATTCTCGACTTGGTTAGGTCGGTCTACGTTTTTCTACGCTCTCTATCCACATTAGTTTTTGCAAATTGTTAAACCTTTTACATGCCCGACCTAGGCTCTCCTTTTTTGTTGTAGTAGGATGAGATGTTATTGAATCCCGGAAACTGAAAATACACACCTCGCGGAGGGAATTCAAGGCGAGTTCTTGTTCGTTTTTTTTCTGGGAAAATCACTTTATTTTCAGCGTCTTGGAATCTCAGAGAGAGTAAGTACTGCATTCCTGAGGATTGTGATTTTAGTCAATACATATCTTTTTGGACATTCACATGTGTGTGGGTTTTATAGTGAACCCAACTTTGTATTTAGAATTTCGTTGTACTGTTAAGGCTTCTCATATAATAAATAATAAGAAAGTTACTCTAATTAAGGAAATTGACTCAGTTTTACTTTAAGATTCAATAGGCATAACAAGAACATATAATTTGACAACTCTCCCAAATTACAGTCAAATTTCATCTCATATTTCAAAAAACCATAGTAACTGAAATCAGCACAAAATAGATAAAATAATATACAGAGTGATCCCACATAATAGTGTAGAACATTCTCCCCCCAGTGAAGAACTTAATTTTTCATCTGCTAAAACTGCCTCCACTTCTAACTTGCATAATATTTAAACGGGTTTCTTGTATGTGTTCTTTGTTGTCTTCACATCTGCAACGCGTACACGTCCATCTGGACCGGGGTAGTCTGTCACTACTTTCTCATCGACAATGATCACAAAATCGTCAGGTTTTATTGGTTCTTGGTTATCGGTCCACTTTTTAACCGACGAAACCAAAAAGGAGGAGGTTCTCTATTCGACCCGTATATTTTATGTTTTTCCAACATATTTTTTTATGTATGATCACGCATAACTTTTTACTGAGGCGTCCGATTCCGATAATTTCAGTGGATAGGGTGTACTTCGACTTTGGTTCCATTTGAATTTAAAAGATGAAATCCACCCCTAAGGGTAGCGAAATGAAGGATATTGATCACTCACCCTCTGAATTCTGGTCCGTTAACCGATTCTATCAGGCATAACTTTGTACTGGGTTCTTCGATTTGGATGATTCTTTTTTTAATAGATAGGGTGTACCTTATATTTGGATTTCGGAAGGAATTAGCCACCTTACGGGTGGAAAAATAGGGGATAATTGATTTTTCACTAGTGAACATTAGCACACACATACGTAGTTGACAATGATAGATCGCTACTGACATTATTCTTGTTCCGTCAAAATCAGTATATTTCATGAGAGTTTGGAATGATATACAAAGTAATGAAATAAACTAACCAGAACAACGAAAATAATTTATATGACAACAAATAGTAAAAGTAGATAATCATATTATTTAACTGGTAATAGTTGAAGTAAGGTGGGTAAGTAAGTATTTTGGAAGTAATAAAAAAATAAGTAGGTAGTAATTGGTAGATTTTACCCACAAAAAATTGAAAAATAAAAACTTTTTAACAAAAAATTAAACCGACGATATACGGAACTGAAAAGTAAAAAATAAAAACTTTTTAACAAAAAATTAAACCGACAAAAAATTCAACTGAAAAGCAAAAAATAAAATAAACCTTCTTAGTCTTAATGATAATTGAGCTCCTAAACTAATGTAAGTAACTGATTTTGGGTGGGCGCCAAACAAACTAGCAATTGAATTAGGTGAAGCGTAAAATGATGGCACTGAGATGCACGGCTGCGTTTTGATGACTTCTTTCATAGATAATGATCTTCGATAATTGTTTGTTTGGCGCCGACTCAAAATCAGTTACTTACATTAGTTTAGGAGCTCAATTATCATTTAGACTAAGAAGGTTCATTTTATTTTTTGCTTTTCAGTTGATTTTTTCGTCGGTTTAAGTTTTTGTTAAAAAGTTTTTTTTTCGTTTATTTAATGTGGATGAATACTTCACCCAGCGTTTCCAAAATGCGTTCGCAAGCATTTGTGATTTCCTCAATTCCATTTTCATGTTGATTCTAGAGTCAAAATATCCTGGTGTGCCCTCTGTGTGTTCGTATCTAATAAGAAAATGATTGGGAGTAAGTGCCTCGGGGTCTCTTGGATCGACGGATACATGCGTTAGAGGTCGTTGCATTCACAATACATTCGATTTCAACAAAAAGTGTTGCGAGTGTTTCTTCCCTGAAAGATCGTCCATATACTGTTCCTAGAGACTATTTTATGGAGCCAATTAACATTTCCCAGGCCCCTCCCATATGTGGACTTCCTGGGGGAATAAACCGAAAATCTATAGCTTCGCTCGTTGTCGAGTTGGATATTTTAGTTTGGTTTCTTTCAAAGTTCATTGCCAAACAAGTGAATAAGATGCTCCATCTCTTTTCTTTTCTTCGTCCCCTAGATACAAAGTATGGGCCAAAACAATCCATTTCCTCTTCTTGAAGATCATGTTCCAGTTGAAGAAGTCTAAGTTGATTCTCTAACTTTGATTTTTCCATTTCGATTTCTTGTCGCTTGTTTTCAGTTTCATATTTCAGTTTCTTTTGGAGTACTCTAGCACTAGTATGGGATTTCAAACTTACAGCAGACTTGGAAAGTTTCGATTTTCCGAGGTTATTTCTTCTTCTTATTTCTTATATATTTTGACAACTCTTTCAAATCACAGTCAAATTTCATCTCATATTTCAAAAAACCATAGTAACTAAAAAAAGTACAAAATAGATAAAATAATATACCGAGTGATCCCACATAATAGTGTGGAACAACATGGTAGTTATCATATAGGGTCAATATATTTCGTGACGGTACTTTTTTCTTGGAGGGAATTTCCATAGCAGAGATTCTGTCGGAAATTCTTAACACATTGGGTATATTTGGTATTGAAATCCCTTGGTTTTAGGCACTGCCTTCTCGTGGCCTCGGTTTAGCTGGGGAAAGGATACACTCTCCGTGGACCGACTAGACGGCTATACTCTCCTTCAGAAGAACTACCGATTTTTGTTATGGTTGGGAATCATCTCACGGTAATTATAATTTTAGTTCGTGGGGTTTGCCAAATTAATTTTTTTCAAAAACTACAATTTTTCTAGTCAGTGACAATTTTAATTGTTTGGAACACTAAAATTTGTATTATACATATTACTGAGGATCGCAGGGAGTTAGGGGCGTGGTGGCTAATAGCTTTGCGGAAATTTAATCAGCTGATGGAGCACGGGATTTTTCCAGAGCTTGGTTCACTGATCGGAATTTTCATTCCATTCTGTGAAATTACACACTTCTTTTTGGAAAGTGGAGAAAACACCTTACGATAGTGGGGAAGTCCCTTTACTGGGTGTGTATTGTATAGTTCCGGTTTTCCAATTGGTTGCTAAAAGATTGACTGTCGTCTGCGATCCAGAGCCCCGAAGTTGTACAGTATGTGTGACACTGTTTCTGATTCTTTGCGCCATAGCATGCATGTTAGGTCGGCATTGTACAGTCCTATTTCATTGAGGTGCTCTTTTCAAATCAAATAAAATAAAATATACTTTATTATCGGAAGATTAACATCTCATTGATAAAGTCATGCTTGATATATACAGTGTGACACACTTGAGATGAAGACACCCCTGTATTTTAGGGGCTGCACTTTTTGCAATACTCAGCCCGAGTGACAGCCTTAAACCCAGCCTACTGCGATCCCGCGAAAAGGACAAATTCTCGATATTTTGCTTCGCGTTGGAGATACCCAAAAAAAGTTATTCGAAAAAGTAGCTTAGAAATCGATTTCGACCCCAAATACCGAATTTCAACGCAAAATTCGAATTTAGTTTTTTTTTAAGGTTTTGTATATTTTTTAAGTCCGATTTTTAATTAATGGCTCTGAATAAGAAGCTACGAAAATAATAAATTCGTCTTAATGTAGGAATGAGAATGAAAAACCTAATATTCGTTATGAAAAAATTCAAATTTTGATGATTAGTTGTTACTAAAAAGCCAAAGAGACGATAAAATCGATCAAAATTAAATGACAATTAATGAAAAACTATTTATTGAACCGAATTCGAACAGGAAATGAAATAAACACTAATATCGGAAGTCAGTTTCAAATATTGTCTCTCTTAACTGGTCCGCCCTCAATTCTGATACATTTTTCAATTCTTTTTCTATTATTATTGGCCACTCTCCTAAGTTCTGGAATACTTATTTCACGGCAGGCTTGCCTTATTCTCTAACAAAGTTCTTGTCGATTTCATGGCCTAGATTTGTGAACCTTATTTTCAACAGTTTCCCAGAAGTTAGAATCCATTGGTGTTATGTCAGGAGAGCGAGGAGGCCATTGTTCATATGGGCTATTTCTACCAATCCAACGTAATGGAAAATTTTCTTTTAACAACTCTCGAACCATCCAAGAATTATGAACGGAAGTTCCGTCTAGCTGAACGTACATCTCTTGTCGCACATTGAGGGGTAGATTTTCAATGATTTCCCATAATTCATTATAAAAAAAATTAAATAGTCGTGCAGCGTTAATGGTATTATTGATGAAAAACGGTCCAATTATTCTGTCGTCTAAAATACCACACCATTCATTAACTTTTTGAGAGTATTGGTCCTTATAGTTTATAACCCAGTGGGGATTTTTGGTAGACCAGTATCTGCAATTTTGAGCACATACTATTCCATTGGTAGTGAACAGTGAACAAAATTTTTCTTAGGAAATTTCTACCGATTAAAAAATTTCCTTGGGGCCAATAGCAGTAATCTAATCGTTTATATTCGTCACCTTCTTTCGAAGTGTGCAAGAACTTGGGTTTAAAAGGTTTGATTTTATGACGAACGAGATATCTTCTGATTTTCTCTCTACTCAAATTTAATTGCTCAGACCTTACACGCAAACTAATTTTGGGATTAGCACGAACTGAAGCTAAGATATTATTGTTAGGAAGCTGATTTATAGTCACTTTGTATAGTACTTTGTATAAATGTTATTGTTTTGTAAAAAAAAAGATAGAATGAGTGTCTGTCAAACAAGTCACATAAATATAGCACTTTGAAGATTTACCTAATAGTTTTTATAATTCTGGTTCTTCTAGCCAGATAACAGTTCCATTAGAGGTGATATCTATCACATTGTGGTCCTTCGAGCCGGATTACAGTTCCATTACAGGTAATATCTCACATTGTGGTTCTTCTAGCCAGATAACAGTTCCATTACAGGTAATATCTATCACAATTATCATCAACATGGTATCTTCGATTTCGATGTGGATTGTCAATAGCTGGACGATTCTTTAATACACTTCCGGTTTGAGTAAAGAGTTTATTCACGGAGGCTGCCGTTCCATGTCGAATACGATTTCGTTGCGGATGTCTTCTGTTGAATTCATGAGCAACTTGTCTGCTACTTCGAGCACCATCACCAAATAACCTTATTATTTCGATTTTTTCTCGTAATTAAGACGTTTAATGGGCATTTTGTTACTGTTTTTGACGTATTTACTTTCAAACTGACATTTAGTATAAATAGTTCATTTGTTTCCATGACACTCTGGCCCAAATTGAAAACTGTTGAAACACAAAATATGAGACTTCTTTGAAACATTGAGAATAACAATTTTCCATCCAAAATTAGGCAAATGGTATTATTCGCAACCAATCATATTCAACAGGAAATTAAAAAATTCCTCAAAATTGGAGACCGGCTAGTAAAGGAGACTAAATTCGATTAACTTACATTTGATAAAATAATAATTTTCAATTTTAGTTTTTTCAATACGTTTATTTCATTGATTCTGACTATTTTATCATTTCTGTAGCTTCTTATTCAGAACCATTATTTAAAAATCGGACTTAAAAAAATTACAAAAAAATTTAAAATTCGAATTTTGCGTTAAAATTTGGTATATATGGTCAAAATTGATTTCTAAGCAACTTTTTCAAATAAGTTTTTTTGGTATCTCCAACGCGATAATATCGAGAATTTGTCCTTTTCGCGGGATCGCAGTAGGCTGGGTTTAAGGCTGTCACTCGGGCTGAAAAGTGCGGCCCATGAAGGTCTACGTCTGTACCAAAAATCAAATCTCTGCTTTCAAAAATGACTAAAATACAGGGGTGACTTCATATTGAGTCATGATAATTATAAGAGTATATAAATAAATAAAGATATAAATATAGAACGATTGTGGCAGATAATGTAACATTGTCCCACTTAAAATAATTATGATTACAAATTCAGGAGAGCAGTACAGAAATACTAGCAAAAGAGAACAAACAGCTAACAGATAAATTGGGAAGGATGAATAAAATTCTTAACGGATCGAACAGAAATTAATCTCTATATTAACCATTCCACTCTTGAACGCTATAAAACAACTCCTCGATAAGTAAACTTTTGACAAATATCCCAAAATGAGATGGCAAAATAATGTGTTTGAAAGTGGGAACGAAATGATTGTATAGTCCAATCGCATTATAGATTTGAAGACGGAATAGGAAGTCTCAAATTGTTATTTTGGAGCGTGATACCATCTATGACATCATATGATGTTTTGTTTTTGTGTACTAGGCACAGTCCTTCGAGAATAAATAACGATGGAAAAGTCGAAATTTTTTATTGACAAGAAGCTCTGAGTCCAACTTTGCAGAGGTAGTGAACTGCACGCTTTTAAAGAACAAACTACTATTGAAGAACCCATCATTGCAGCCACCCTAAAAGGGTATCCCGTACGTGATATTTGATTCAATTAGAGTAGTACATTACTTTCGCCGTGGTTGCATCCAGTTCTCTCGATACCAACCGCAAAGCAAAGCACCCATTGGCTAGTTTACCACACAAGGACTTCACATTGATTTCAAAATCTAGGTTGTTATCTAGATGGATTCCAAGGCATTCACTCGTGTGCGCCTGCTCAATGACTATTTCGGTGCTCAAAGGAATACCTGATAGATTATGTATAAGGTAGTACCGCCACGAGACAGTTGAATTAGGAAATCATTGTTTAACATGTGAACAACACCTCTATAAAATTTCAACATGTTTCACCATCCCGAACCCGAGATATATATAATTGGAGTTTACTCAATTAACACGTAACATATCATGCATAGGCAAACAGCACATTATTAATTCAACCGTTAGTACTAAAATTAGGAAGTTTATGAAAAACGAGGAGGAGCTATGAGCAGGATATCACAGATATTGGAAAAAAAAACAAAGTGATTTACCATCTAGTTTGACAGATACAATCAAAACTACTCTCGTTATTCAAAATAGTCCACGGGGAAGCGCACATTATTAATTCTACCGTTAGTACTAAAATTAAGAAGTTTTTGAAAAACGAGGAGCAGCTAGAGCAGGATATTACAGATATTGTGAAAAAAAATCAAAGTGATTGACCATCTAGTTTGACAGATATAATCAAAACTACTCTCGTTATTCAAAATAGTCCACGGGGAAGCGCACAGCCTACAGGGGGGGGGGGTCGTAGAGAAATGCGGATTGTACCAGGGCACATTTTGAAGAAGGACGGGGGACCATTTGAGGGTCTGAAGGCGAAAAAAAACTCCTTCTCCTAGTTGACCCCATCGATTTTAACGATACCCCCCCCCCCCAGTGTTTTTGTCTGAATTTAACATAATTAAATTTTCATAATGGAGATATCACTATTTTCGAAGGAAGGCTATTTGCAACGGTCTCATACCATAGGATAGTAGTGTCGTCAGCAAATATAGTGAAATTACCATCAATCTTGAGACTGGACAATTCATTAAAATACAATAGGAACAGGATAGGACCCAGCTCAGAGCCCTGAGGTACACCATGTTTGACAGATCTAGTAACTGAGTTAGTGTTTGTTTTTACTTAATCCATCTAAGGCTCTGATTCCTGAAACCATACCGTTGGAGCTTGCGCAGTATACCATGATCGAAGGCTTTCGACAGGTCACAAAATACTGGATGGGAAAAGACATTTCAAAGCAGTTGGACAGTATATTATGGATCGAGAGAAAGGGGTCATCGTCAAACTGCACCCTACTCCACTTGTCAATCAGACAATTATTGTGAAATTTCTTATCATTGTTCTCACTCTATAATCTACAAAAATTTGAATTCATTTGTAGTGTTGTTGTACATAATCTTAGCTTTGCAGAAAATAGCCCTATGATCAGATATGTTTGCAGACATGACTGAGCAATTAACCTCTTCCTACGATAGATTGGAGCAGATGTAATCAATTTTGCTTACAGAATTTGGCGAAATTCTGGTTGGCCTAGTCGTGTGCTGTTTTATTCTTCTTTGGTTATAGTTGCAGAGCTGGGTTCGATAGGTTGTCCAAAGCAATTAATCAGTCTCTATTTTATTTTCAAAACTATTACAGTCCTAGATCTCTGTCATTTCAAGTGTCACCTGACTACTACTACTAGATATTAATTTAATACAAACACATACAGTATCGAAAACAATTTATCTGGGGTATAGACAGAAATCTACACGAGCAACAAGGAATGCAATGATATGATAATACCACATAAACAAGAGAGACGCACTGCTGTGCGCCCCTCCTGTTACCCCACCCGACGCATTAACTGGCCACGTGGCAATGCGACACAGCGCACAGCTCGACTCATTCTTGCCGAGCCGTGGTTGTGAAAACAAAAGAACGTGACTATTATTACTTTTTGAAACATGCCGCCTATTCACACAACCGCAGAGAAAGTACAATAGATTCGGCTATTGTTTGGCCAAAAATGGTGATTTGTTCGAACATTTAATAAAATAATTCCGTACACAAAATATTTAATTTGGTTTATCTTTTCTTGTGAATATTTTTTTTCTCTCCATTCAAGAAATAATTGTTTTTCTGTTAGAAATAAGTTTTTTGTTTTTATTGTCTTACAGAAAAATCGTTTGCTTCTGTTTATGTTTAAGAATTTTGTTTTGTTTTCGCGGCCACCACGGTACCAAAGATATTTTGATCTACCTGTCGTCCCACAGATTGAATTGAATCAATGATTTAGTTTAATTTGTTCAAATTATCTGAAGTGAAATTATCGTCAATTATTCTTCTTCATTGCAGCGCACACATTCTCCCGACTGCTGCTGGTATCAGAGCCGGATTAAGAGGGGGGCAAACAGGGTTGCAGCCCCGGGGCCCCCACAAGAGAGGGGCCTCCACAATATACATTTTTAGGTAAAATTTCCTAACAAATACCGAAGAATATGCAAAATTATATATAAAAAATCTGACAACGAGAGAGCAGTTCTCCCACTTTTTCCTCTCATTTTTCGTTTTAAACATTCAAAAACATGTTTCGTATTCCTGTCAAAAACCATGGTTAATATTAATCTTCGATCTGATGAATCATGTGTATATGCGAGAAACAATCACCAAGTAAAACATCATACTATTATACAAAATATTATATCGTATCGAAATTAGCTGGAAAAACAAGAACAATTGAATTTAATTAGAAATAAAATTTTTTTTATTAAATGAAGGATTTTCTGTCGATGTATTCTTCGAATGACACAAGCGATCTAGATACACAATGAAATTCAATAATCATAAGCAAAAGAAAATAATATTTCAATTTATGAATATGATTGCATCAAATTATTTATAAGAGCCCTATGCGCATTCCATAATAGAACAAAAGTTCAAATTCTGTTGACTATTTTTCTGCCGATTCTACAAACACTTTGCCCGTCTATACCTGTTTTTCCTATTTATTGGCGTTGACAAGTGTCCGCTGAGTGGCGCGCTTGTAACAGAGAAATCCCCGAAATCTGAAAGTGTGAGTGTAAGAGAAGGATGACATTCCGCAACAAATGTAAATCTTTCTGAAAAAGGACTACCAAAAAGACCAATCTAAGATGTTCTACTATCAAATTCTTGAAAACCAAAATTTCAGAGCTACATTCTCAAACATTGAAATTACAGTGATTATTTTCTGACATTGCTAGAAACCAATGGAAACGTTCAATTCAAATAATTCATATACGTTTTGCCCAATCAATAGTGGGAATATTCTACCTAGAAAATTGTCGCGGGAATAATTTGAGGTATTTTGTTTTTATTGTCTGACAACCTATATTTTTAATTTGACGTCTGTCATCAATTCGCATGAAAAGTGTGAAATGAATCAAAACCGGTTTAGTACATTATATAATTTTGCAAGGAAATGTGTTTATGATCGTAACATCAAAAAATAATCTAAAGAATACCACACGAGAGGTCGATATAGTAGAAAATAATTATCTAGATTTCTTTCTCAAACTTGTTGGCAATAGCCACTCGAGCCAGTTGGTCTCTCTTGTCTATTGCCTGGCAACGAATTTTCGAAAATCTGTCGAATTATCTTCACTCTCTTGTGATATTACAACTGAGAATGTGATGATGTCAAATTGCACTGGAAAGCGCTCATTTTCCAAAATGAAAAAAATAGGCGAATTACGATGAGACAAAGCCGCCTATCAAAGTTATCGCTTCTTAGCATTGAGAATGATTTTCTCCGGATGCTGGATTTGACCGAAATCATCAATTATTTTTCGTCGAAAAAAGCTCGCAAGAATCCATTCGTTTACGCTGTAATTTAATTTATTTCTTGTATTTTATTATACCTACATATGCTCCTGTCGGAATAATTTGATTTGTTCCGCAATAAATAAAAAAATAAAAAATTGTTTGAAAAATAATTAGGGGCCTCCACTCCTTTGTTGCCCCAGGGCCTCCACACCTTTTAATCCGGCCCTGGCTGGTATGATTCTGACCGCCCTGATTCTCCTATCTCTGTGTCGTGACGTAAATATCCCTTCCTCGAGCGAGTCGAGGAGAAATTGTGATGCCCTCTCGACATATAGCAAGCTATTCTTTACGCTCTCATGAAACCACCATACCCTAGATAAATACTTTCCGATACTGTATATGAAAAAATAAATATTAATTGTGAAAAGGCACCCTCTGTGAATATAGATCTAAATATAGATCCTTGTAGAGTCGGTCTCTGATACTTTTATTTTTGTAAATCGCCAATTTCGTGTTCCACAGGGCAGGTCTTGCATGAATTTCGGTAATCAGAAGTTCACCGACATCCTCTTCGTTCGAACTCATTTTGAAGACTGACTACAATTTCAATAATATTTCATTGCATAGTGCGACGCTACAAAAAAACAATCCAGATCGGACGCTCCGAGTACGCTCTCTGACGCTTGAACGCGACGCAGAGTGAACGCTCTTACTTTGAACGTTTGCATTGAAATAAACAAGTTGGTTTTTTTCATCGACGCGACGCGAACGCGACGCAACGCTCGACGCTCCCACTATGAATGAGCCTTAAGGCCTTGACCTACCTGAGCGACCAGTGTGTCCTGCAGTTTCTCAGTAAATAGATTGTCTGTAATTAGCAGAAATTATTGTTATTGGAAAATGCATACTTGAAATTTATTTTTGCAAGCAGAACGATTCAAAGGCACCCAGCACATCCCATTTTCCTAGAAAAACAGGATTGCATGGAGAATTCCATACCCTCAATGAAAAACTGCATAATCATCCTAAATATTATTGCATGGGTATGCTTGAATGCAGCCGGAAACGTTCGGCTGCATACTGAGACAAATCGAGAGTGAATTTCAGCACAGAGGAATGAACTTACAAAAACTAATAACAGTTGAAGAGAGATTGATGTTGACCTTGAGGTAATAATGCAAGAAACTTTTAAGTACCCAATAATTTTTATTTCATCCATTTCGATATATCCCCATTTTCTATAACACCGTAGAAGTTATTCCTAAGTGCGAGTGATGAACATCATCAGTTGCTGGAGGATTGGTTTGCCACCTTCATGCAATTATGTAAGTGCAGTAGCCAAAAAAATTGTACCTCACTGCGAAATACTAGTTTATATATTCTAGGAAGTCGTTCAACGTGAGATAATATAGATTTGAAGAAACTCATATCTTCGTCGTTTTCCTCAGGCTGCTTGGGTTGGAAATCTATATTTTTAGCATCAAGAGCTAACATTCCCTTTTCAAAATCAGTAGTAGTTGTCGACGTACGATTGAATGCGGTTGAAGTGGAAATCTTAAATATTTTAACCTCTAGAAACGCTCGCGTTCCGTCCGCATCATACATAGGACACATACTGTTAATCAGGCTTATTCAGAAGTATATTGGTTATTTATTCAATATTGGTTATCGAAAATTTTCAATGTTGAAAAAGTGGCGTATTCAGAAGACTCTCTTGAAAAATTGTAACAAATGTTGGAAGTCTTTTAGATATCTGTTACGTTATTCAGAATTAAAAAATACAAAAGCAAAGTTTTAAATATAAAATAATATCAAGATGAAAATCTTGATTGAAGCCCGGGACTCGAAGTGAAGGCGCATTTGTTGTTTCAGTTGGAGGAAAACCCGGAAAAACCCACAACATCATCAGAAATCAGATCATCAACTTTCTCATAGAAGAGGATACATGCTCCCTGGGAGCTGAGAGATTCAATCTTGGAAAATACACGGCAGTCATCGAAGAGGTGCCAACAATTAGAATAAGGGTGTTTGCAATATGCGGTATAGTTTCCATTGAAAATGCTACCGCTATGATTAGATATGGCGTAGATATTATAAAGAGTATTCATTCCATCCTGAGCAGAATATTGGTCCAAATTCAAATTTTGTATGGGAAAATTAATCACATTGTCCAATTTACTGCCATCAGTGAAAGAAACACGTTTTAAATGTATAACAAATTTTTTTTGAAATGTTTGTATACGAATCATCTTTTTAAATTCCCTCTTCATTCCACAAGTTGAACAGTATGGGCTCGCAGCGTTAGTCAAAGTCTCCTCTTCTGTCAACAGTTCGAAACATTGTGTTAAATTCACGACTTCGTTTGGCAAGTCTGGAATAGGGATTGAAAGTACCCAGAGAGGTTCAAAAGTAACGCAGCAGTAATTACAAAAAGTACATCTCAATATAGACTGCAGCTGACCGGCAAATGTATCCACAATTTTGGAATCATGAGTAGACAGATATCTTGTCCAAGAAATGGAAACTTTCTGATTATCATTCGTGATAACAAAATCGTTTGGTGATGCATGAATCTCTGCACTCGCCTTGTTTGAATCTTCATGTAAACCTACCAGAAGGTATCTTAAAAATTCTTCCGAATCTGTTGGGACGTTATGATCGAAGGAAGGAGCAAAATTTCTGAATAGACGCACGAAATGTGAAGTATCCACCATTTTTCGAGAAGAATCAGGACTCCAGATATTTTCCATCAATGATATAAAAGATTTCACTAAATTTCCTTTCATTCTTGATGTGGTAGTATTTAAATCCTCCATACAAAAACCATTCTTGAAAAATTCCAACAAAACCTTGGTGTTCGAGAGACACTGGATCATGCTATTCATGAAACAGGTATTTCCTACATTCTTCAATCCTCTTAGGCCAAATGTAGAAATGGAGTCTCTTGTTGGTATGGCATGCTCACTCATGTTTAACGAAGAATCCATAGGTTCATTGTTCCTGTATTTCAAAGAAGGTGATAGAGAAACTTATATTGATTTTTTGGAAAGTACTGAGTGATTATCTTTGATAACTGATATGTATCTCGTAGGAAAGTTGGGACGATAAAATAATTCATCCAGTGGATGCGATGGAGGAATTGTACCCATTACAGAAGAAGCATTGCCCCTTTGAATTGCTATACCTACTAATTCTTTGTATAAAAAATGACGTTGAACGTTTATCTTTTGTAGCGCGGCCCACTCTCCTTCCAATTTCTTGAATAAAAGACAGAGATTCAGGGCCAAAGACACCAAAAGTTTCGACAGCTATTGGATGGAAAATATAATTATCTCCAAGATTTTGATATTTCTTTCTTTTCAATTTCCCGCTGGATATTGCTGCAGCACCTGCGGACTTGGAAGTATTTGCTAAATGAGACGCTGCAACTGTGTCAGCACAAGTGAAGTCCCACACCAAAGGTTTGCCACATTTCCAAGGTATCAGCGTCATACCATCAGGACGTTTACCATCATCTCGGCTAGTTCCAAGAGGTTCTAATACAGCTGGAATACCTGCCGATACCATAAAACGTTTAATGATATCATTGACTTGATAATATCTGGATAAACGACCTGCAATTCTATGACAGCTCAAACCATGAGTTCCTCTTTGATTCACTTCACTACCACATATACATTTATGAGGAATAAAAATATCTAAACCCAGTCGCAGTCTAATTGATATTCTGAAAGACTCGTCGTCTAAAAGGGTTCCGAGAGAAGCCACAGGTAGAGCATTCAGCCAAGCTCCGGATTCTTTAATACTAACAGATCTCAGACGAGCCTTTTTTACTTCAGACTTGGACGAATCAAGTAAATTTTTTGAGGTTATATTCAAAAGTGGAAGATCCCAGTATTTCTGAATGTTTCTCGTAGATGGTGGCAAATCTAAGGTGGTTTGTAATAACCAAAGAGAAACAGACTGGAAACACTACTCATGGAAGCTAAGAAGGCAGGTAAAGCTAGGGAAGAAGTCAAACGGAGCCCCAGACCTCCAAGATTCACCGAAAGTGTTGCCTGTAACCAAGAATCTTCATTAAAATAATTATTAGTAACATTTTCCAAAGTATTAAATCGTCGAAATCTTGAAGTTCATTGAGACTTTTCCAAGATGGAGAACATCTGAGGGTATATATCAATTTTGGTATAGCGAGGCAATTTCTCAAGAGAAAGGATGAGATGTGAGTTGGTAGTTCATTCAGACGGGTGGAGAGTAAGTGCAGAGAGTTCTTTTCATTTCTAATATGTCCAGAAAGAGCATTTATAGAAAGGGGCGCACCAAGAAGGCTGCAATCTGACTTTTCCAAAAATTTTATACCAGGGGCTGATGATTGGAATTTGGATTCAAAATCAGTTTTTGGGTCTAATAGTGAAATCAGTTCGCACTTATTGAAATTAAGTTCAAGACCAATTTGTTTCGATAGGATGATAACCTTATCCAAATCTTCCAACACTGTATTGAAATCTCCAGCAATGGAGCCATCATCCAAATACCAACACTTGAATTCAGATGACAAGCTCTTTGTCAATTCTTCGATTGTGAGACAAAATAGAGAGGGTCCCAAAGGGTCACATTGTTGAACACCTCTTTCAGAAGTTATTAAATGATCACCAAAATTCAAATATGATGATGAGTTATAACATTGATTTACAAAAGGCTATATACCAGGAAGGTTATCCCTTACTTTGAGTAGCATGACATTCCTATCAATCATATTGAAGGCATTTTTGAAGTCGAGTTTCAAAAACACTTTGGAAGAAGGGTCTGGATGCTGATTGATGTATCTACGAGCTGAATGAGCAACTGCTTCACAACCTCCTGGCGTACCGAAACCAAACTGCAAGGGACGTAGTAAAGAACCAAGATCTTCTTTAATTTTCATGCAGCAAAGTTTTGCTACTAATCTGCGATAAAAAGTACCAACAGCAATTGGACGAATACCTCCATCTTTTTTCTGGAGTGCACAGAGAGAAGCACCAAAAAGTAAAGGACATATTTCTAAATTCACCTTGCCAGATAAAAGAAAATTACATAAATTTGTGATTGAAGAAATAAGTTTTTGACCAGCACTACCAGAACTATGACTGATCATGTCTTGTATATGGCTAGGTCTAAGGGAATCCAGACCACCTGCAGAACCGGTACTAAAAGATTTTATAGCTGCCACAACATCTTCTTCTGAATCTTGGAGAATTGAATGATTTGATAAATCTTCATTGATATCTTGAAATTCCATTCTGGAGTCTGAACGAGGATAATTCAAACGAAGTTGCGATAAAGTATAATCATCGTATTTTGCTAAAGTGTCGCTGGAACTCAAAATCCTAATAGCTGAAGTAATGCCTCCATCTGCGATTGTATTCAAAACTATCTTCGAAGAATTTTGGTTATATTTTTTGGTATTGAAATGTTCTAAACGAGATGTACTTATTGTAGGATCAACCTTTAAATCTAGAGTTTTTATATTCCTCTTGATCAAAGATGCTAGAGATACTTTACGAGTTTCTTTTGAACTAGGTACAGTGAATGAACTATATGAAAAATTCAACAGATTTTTCCAACTATCAAAAGAATTCAATTTTATGCATTCATCGATGATTCCACTCAGAGCTGAGGCTGAACAAATTCTAGCAGACTTTTATATATCATGAAGTTATCTGCACATTTTACATTTATCTTGAAGAAATAGAAAATAATCCCATTCTGGTTAATGGATTAATGAAGCCCAACAGATACCCCCAAGGTAATCTAAAATATCCGGGAAAATTTAACAAATAAAACGGAAATCTTGTGGTGATTTATTTTTTCATTTTATTTTATTTATTAAGTAATCTACAGAACAGGCAGTTCTAATAATCGATTACAATATATATATAAACTAAGTAAATAACCATTCTTAAAATGATACGATGACTTAAACATAAAATTATCTCCAGATTACCTGAATCAATATCAAATTGAGAGACACATTTAGTTGAGGATGACAAGTAGACCTTTTTCATTTAAATTGGCTTTCTGTTACAATTCGCATTTGCTTCTAAGGATGACATTTCAATTTAATTTTTTTTTCTAAATGTTTTTACATTACATTTAACATAGAAATCAATGTGATGGGCCTATATGCACAGTGCCTGAGTAGAGGAATTGAGATTTCTCTTTCAGCGCCTGGTAAAATTTCATTAATAAGGTACGTTTTGCGCCTGTCGAAACTACCAATTTAATAAGGAAACTGCTGCAGGTGCATATTTAGCACATATTCTGAAAGACTGGGCATACAGCATGCGGAAAATGGATGGCGAGGACTATAAAAAATGCACAGTAAAGATTAGCTGGAATACTACCACCAAAATTTTGATGGAGAAGTACTTTAATGACTATAGAAGAAAAATTAACCCCTTTGAAGACGTAGTTGATAAAGAAGCAAGAAAAGCAAAAAGAAACGAACTTCAAATGTTTCCTGGGAAGTGAAAGACTAGCTCTACAGCATTATGCTGTCACGAATTTAAAAAAACTGGTAAATACATGCGACGAAGGAATGCCAGATTGCCTGGTGAAAAAGGAATTTCATATATTATGAACTAGCTTGGAGAGGCGCCGAGGTAATGCATTTTTTCAAACCTGGAATTGACATATCTGGATACAGAACTGGTAGGATAGAATATAATCCAATATTTCCAAAAACTACACAAGGGGACAAAGTGGTTGGTAACCAATCAGAAAAATCCAGATTTATGCCTCATTAGACTTTTCAATAAATATATTGAAAAGAGACAAGATACTCAATGTGAACGACTTTTTAACTGCTAATCCCATTAGCAACACTTTGGCATAAAAAAGTGGTACAAGAATGTTTCGGTTAGTCGAAATACGATGTCCATGTGAACCAGAAAAGCAGCAAGATAGGCCGGATTTCAATTAGAATGAAAAATAACATAATTTTTTACGAGCTTCTGCTGTGTCAACTTTCACCAAACGTGGACTAGGAGAAGAACAGTTAGCAAAATAACAGACCATGCATCTACCAGCTCAATTAGACTTTACTTGCAACTTGATGACGAACATCACGAAAACATTGTCAAAACGATGAGAGAAGAAATTCAAGTCTCCAACAGCCCCAGGAAGTAATTCCCGCCTGGAAGCCACTTTTACAAGTACGATTCATAATAATTGTGTTTTTAATTGTAATACCTTGTATTGTTCTAAATGAAATTTGTTTCTGGTATTTTTGTAAAATTTTATTCAGGAAATAGTCTATGAATATATTTCATGGCTTGAAAATCTTGCATTCAGGTTTATTGTCTTAAAAAAACAGCTTTCATGCATTCTATTGTTATTTGCCATAAAAAGTGTATTCCCCTGCGGACCACTTTTTGTCAAATAAAAATACATTCCATATGTTTCTAGGCAATAAACCTTTGTGCACGGTTTTCAGCAATTTTGCATGCACTTAACATATTACTGCAGAATATTTCCTCCGTCAAATCAATGGCACTTGATATCGATTGTAAGTACTTTTTTTTCTGATTACTTTCCTTGTAGAGAATATAATTCAAATAAACAAGTAATGAAGCAGATTAATAGTGATACAAATTATAATGATCTTTTATTTTCATGTATAGCTTTAATTAGTAAAGACAATTTCAAGTGATCCATCATTACATATTTTCTTCCAAAAGACTAAAATAGTATATTTTTATATTTTGGAGTTTTATAAATGGCGTCTGATCAACACAAACTCTCACAAAAGTCAAGAACCAACATCTGAAATAGTAGTCCAGAGTACTATTTCAAATTTCAATATCCAATGATCTGTTCTTGATAAAAAATGGTGTCCTGAATAGGGATATTGGTTTCTTGCCAAAGTTGAAATGACATTGTGAAATAACCAATGTCTGAAAATAATTCAACTTCCAAGATGAACCTGAATGGGAAACAGCCATGATTATTAGTTATTGAAAAATAACCAAAATCCAATGTACTCCTGAGGGCGAAAGTCGAACTGGGACGATTATCAGGTAATGCTCACTAATGAGTATGTAATCTCGCCCTGCCAATTTTTTTGCCGGATTTCAGGTATGTAAACTCGGCCGCCTCATTTATCATGACACTTTACTTGAGAAAGATTACTTGCCAGGTAATCTACGTAGATTTCAGGAAATATATTTATAATTTGGAAATACCCACTCATCCCCTTATAATTAAAAAGTTTTGCACCCTAGATACAAATAGAAGTGTCGAGGGTGATTGATAAACAGTAGCATTTCAGATTTGTCCAGCGAATCTCAGTCGTTTGCGTGTAACTGATTATGGATATACCTACAAGTATCAGTCATGAAAAGTCAGCGTGGTAATGTTGTTTTATTAATAAACAACTACAAATCCAATTTTAAAGAAGAGTTGACAAAGGGCGAGAAGAAGTGGAGGTGCAAACAGCCAAAGTGTTCTGCTAGTGTTTATACCATGGGCAGTGATTATACCATATCGAGATCAAATTTTACTCATAATCATGGTGCCTGCAACATTGAAGATATTCAATGAAATATCATTACAAGCTTAGCGAAAACAAAAGCCGTTGACGATATCAGCAGTCGGCCAAGTAACATTTTACATTCAGTTATGGTTAATGAAGATACAACAGCTCTTCAGACAAAGGATCTAACCTACATAAAACCCAATATATACAACGCTAGAAGAAAGTTACTTCTTGTGCTTCCTAAATCTCAAAGTGAAGTTCATAATGCACTAAAGACAAATACGAATTATCGCACAAACCGAGGTGAGAAGTTCTTGTTGGTGAATGATGAAGATTCTCACATACTAGTATTCAGTTGTGTTACAAATTTCGAGAATCTGTGCAAATGTAGCAACATCTACGTAGACGGTACATTTGACTAATGCACTAAATTTTTTCTGCAACTGTTTACTATTCACGGCTGTCTAAATGGACATTATATAGCGCTGGTGTTTTGTGTGCTGCCGGACAAATGTACTGAAACGTATGTAAAGTGCAGCGACTTTTCGTTTTCTTTTTTCCCCAAGCAAATCGTCGTCGATTTCGAAAACGCTATCCACAATGCAGCTTGTACTGTCTGGCCGCAAGTCAAACTAATAGGATGTAGATTTCATCTATCACAATCTTGGTGGCGTAAGATTCAAGAAGTTAGTATTGCCAAAGAATACAGAAATAAAAAAGAAGGAGGAAAATGGTTAGGATACTGTTTTGGACTTATGTTTGTTGACCCTGAAGAAGTAGGAGACGCATTTGCTTTTTCGT
Source organism: Gonioctena quinquepunctata (assembly GCA_018342105.1). NCBI lineage: Eukaryota > Metazoa > Arthropoda > Insecta > Coleoptera > Chrysomelidae > Gonioctena > Gonioctena quinquepunctata. The sequence goes on from JAFIRS010004478.1 coordinate 63,022, forward strand.
TAGCTGCAATTCAGCCTCAAGAAATAAAAATTCGAACGTTTGCGGTCTATTTAGTGGACAATTATGTGGCGGATTGTGCAATCTATCCTCCAGATTTATGGACGTCTAAAACGTCAAGGGCCGATAGAAGCACTAATTCCTGTGAATCATTCCATTCACATTTAAAAAACTATTTTAACGCGCCTCATCCTTCGATATTTGTTTTTGTTGACTTTTTATTAAATTATCAATGTGAAATATATGTTAAACTCAAAAGTGTGGACAAGCCGTATGTAGCAAATTCGGACACAAGAAAAAAAGAGGAGTATTTAGACCGTATTATTATTAATGACTACAACGCTAAGAAAATAACTACGCTGCATTTTTTTAAACTTGCTTCACATTATTACAATAAATAAGTTCTAAATAATAATTTGAGATAATATATGTATTTTCGTTTGTATGTTACTTATTTTTATTTTATATGTGTTATTGTTAAGTGGAATTGCATATTATCAATTTATCAATAACTGTATGATCTATGATTTGTATATATTTTGTGTACGTATATACCGTTAATATATGTCTTTTTGGAATATAAGTAATATAACCTTCAAAACGTGTTTTTATTTCCTTGCCAAAGTGTGACATTATAATGTTGAAAAACTCTGATTCTTAGTAGTAGGTTAGTTTACAAACATAGGTTACATGGTAGACCCGATGAGTTCTTAGAACTGAGGTTTGGTATCATCAGTTTTACGATCGGCCGAGATTACATACCGTATTTTGGGGTGTCTTTCAATTGAGAATACTATAAATCCTTAAGCGGCCGAGTTTACATCTGCCCACTCCTGAATTCCGTAGATTTAGGATTTCCGCATCGTCCACACCGCCCGCGTTGACCGCGTTGACCGCTGGTTGCTCAGGTAGGACAATACTTTAGTCAACAAGTGTTTTTTTGGTCAACTTTTTTCAGCAGTCTCGGAAAAATATGAACAAGGTGTGATTCGATTTCGAATAGCATGTAGATGATTTTTGAAAAAAATAAAGTTCCACTCGCAAAAATTACAAAAGGTTTAAACAATTTACTGAAAAAAGGGGTTCTGGTTTTTTGCAAAAATCTCGAAAACTACATGAGATTTTTCAAAAGAAGTTTCAACTCCAGGAACTGTAGGACCAATATTTATAATTTAGCCAGAGGGATGACAATACGGCCGAAAACGGGTACTCTTGCTTGCTCAAGCCATGCCCACTTCGGACACTTTAACAATAAAAATTATTTGAACCCATTAAATATGAAAATTGAGAAATTAAAAAATTCAGGCAGTTATTCGATAGATGAATGCACAATAATCCGCCGGCAAAAAAATCGCGATCTTTTAATTATTTATGCAATAGTTAATTACCAATTTTTTGCTACTTGAACATGAACATTGCAAGTGTGATAATTGTTAAACTATAAATCTGAGATTTTTTTCCTGTCTTGGAGCTATTCTTGAAAGGCTTCAGAATAGATCCCCGTTGAAAAAATTAAAAAAAAACAGTTTTTTATTAACAATTTACGTAGTTGCAAATTTAAAAACTTGAATTATTCATTGAAAAAAAAAATATAATTCTATTATCAATGACTCGTTTTTTTATTATCGAAAGCTGCATGGAAATGTTTTATTTTATTTTTATATCCTATTGTTTAAAAAATTGTAAACAAATGCGTTGTTTTTAAGATAATTGAAATTTTTTTTTGGAATCCCAATCTTTGATGCAAATGATGATTAAAAAAAATCATTCTTTAAAAATAATTTTTTGCTTAAAAATGTATTTGTTAATTATCAATTTTTTTCTTCACTTATAATTAATATGAAGGAACCTTTTTTTTTATTTATAATTTATCTTACTCTTCGATATTCAAAAAAAATGGTTATATTTAATTTTTCATTGTTTATTTGATAAACAATGTGTTATGAACAAATAAATGTTTACTTCATATTTTTTTATTATTCTACTTGTAACAAAAACAACCATGGGTTGTTTTTTGGGAAAAACATTTTTTTTATATTTTCATCAATTTTAAATTACCGTTCTCCGTAACTCCATCATTCACCTGGTTTTTCATCTTTTAAATTATTATTTATAGACTAATGGAGATACGATCAAAACACATTTATTCTCCATTAATAAAAGCTTAAAACTCAAGTTGTTTATTCAATTTATTGCAATTGTTTATAAAAAATACTTTAAAACTTTTTTTTAGGTTTAATGTTTGAATATCTTAAGAACTATTACAAATATGACAACATCACTTCAGTAACTTGTCATTTAACGTTCAAGAATAAACAATTTGAGCTTTCAGATTTAAGTCTCACTCCATTATTTTTTGAAAAATTCACCAATATCTGGAAAAATATTTCGAGTTTAATTTTGGTCTCTATGATGTTCATAATAATTTATAAATGACTTGATGGTTTTTCCTGCAATATTACTGAGACAATAGATTCTTTAGTAAATTCTAGTTATTCATCAATGAACAGACTATTTTATGCACGTTCATCCTCATTACCATTGAAATCTCATTTAATTGTAATTGACCCACATGTCTACGAGTAATTACCACTGTACACTTAATGATTATTTGAATTCAATTCTAACATGCCTGTTTTAAACTTTTATTCTTAGATCTTAATATTTTTCACTCTCCAAATTACCTTTGGATTCCGGTTTTTGCCTATTGAATACCTTCTTTGTTACCTGCTAGAAACATCCACCCAGGGTCTCGAAGGGTCCAACTGATGTTGTCATATTTGTAATAGTTCATAAAATATTTAAACATCAAAACTAAAAAAAAAAAATTCTCAAAGTATTTTTTATAAACAATTGCAATATTAAATAAATAATTTAATAATGACTCGAGTTTTAAGCTGAATTTGTTCTTTGATTGATGGAGAATGAATAAGTCCCAAGTGTTTTGATCGTATCTTCATTAGTTTATAAATTATAATAATTTAAAAGATGAATAACTAGGTGAGAATGATGAAGTTACGGAAAACGGTAATCATAAAATTCGATAAGAAATTTAAAAACAAATGTTTTCCCAAAAACCAAGTCATGGTTGTTTTTGTTACATTAAGTAGAATAAGAAAAAAAATATGAGGTAAACATTTATTTGTCTTTAACAAATTGTTTATTAAATAAACCATGAAAAATTAAATAAAACAATTTTTTTTTAAATTTCGAAAAGCAAGATAAATTATGATTTGAAAAAATGGTTCCTTAATATTCATTGTAAGTGGTGGAAAAAAATTGTTAATTAACAAATAAGTTTTCAAGCAATAATTTTTTTTTAAAGAACGATTTTTTTAAATCATTATTTGCATCAAAGATTAGGATTCAAATTTTCCATCATTTTATAAACAACGCATTTGTTATAACAATTTTTGAAACAATAGGAGATAAAAGTTTAAAAAAATCTTTTTCATGCAGCTTCCGATAATAAAAAAACGGATCATTAAAAATAAAAAAATAAATTATTAAAAAAAAACTGAAAAATATTTAATTTTTTATTTTTCAACCTTTCAACAATAGCTCCAAGGAAGGAAAAAATCTCAGATTTATAGTTTAACAATTATCACACATGCAATGTTCATGTTCAAGCAGCAAAAAATTGTTAATTAACTATTGCATAACTAATTGAAAAATCGCGATAATTTTTTTTCCGGCGGATTATTGTTCATTCATCTATCCAGTAAGTGCCTGAATTTTTTCATTTCTTAATTTTCATATTTAATATGTTTAAATAATGTTTATTGTTGAAGTGTCCGTGGCTTGCGCAAACCAGTTTACCCGTTTTCGGCCGTATTTTCACCCCTCTGGGAAAATTATAAATATTGGTCCTATAGGTCCGGAAGTAGGGGCTTTATTTCAGATTTCAAATATCTCAATCAGTTTTTGAGATATTTGCAAAAAAACAATACCCCTTTTTTCAGTTAATTGTTCATAACTTTTGCAATTTTAGCGAGCGGAACTTTATTTTTTTCAAAAATCATCTACATGCTATTCCGAATCGAATGACCCCTTGTTCATATTTTTCCGAGACTGCTGAAAACAGTTGACCAAAAAAGCACTTGTGGACTACACTACAAGGCGTAAACGAGCGTCGAGACTTGCGGTTTAGAATTACAAAACGATATTTGAAAAGTCACACACACACTTGGGATATGTTCCGTAAATCAACTTGGTTACTTCGGTTACTAGTTTTCCATTCCGTTAATATGAAATGTTCGGTTGGTTCCTGAAACAATTGTTATTTACGGAACTTGGTTGCTGAAAAACCGGTAGATGTTCTGTCACCAGAACGACCGTCGATTTTCTATGGTAACTTTGGTTTATTATTGTTTAGTTTTAGGTTATATATTTACAAAACCTTTTTCATTATTGACTGTGATGGATTCGTTCACTGAGGTAGATTAATATTATTCGATACATTTTAATTTTAATGATGATTTTTTTTTTCAGGATAATACATCCTTCGCTTGTGCCTACTGCGCACAGGAATTAGGAACTTTGGCCACTCTTATAGAAAATCAAATACTGGCAGAACATGAATGTTTGAAAGATTCTGAAAATATTAATGTGATTTATGAAACAAGAAAGATTTATATTGCTGAAAACAATGTGAAGGATTCTGAATGTTCAAGTCTTTCATCATCGAGCCAACCGAATAATAATGTGGCATATATCATCATCTAGTTCCAAGACACACACAGAGTTATGGACAGATAACACTGTCAAACTTTTAATAGACATTTATAAAGATAAGAAAAACAAATTTGATTCGCCTAGCTTTACAAAAAAGAAAGTCTGGGAAATAATAAGTTTGGAATTGAGCAAGTTTGGTTATAACAAATCTGGAGTGAAGTGTGATGAAAAGTGGAGAAATTTAAGAAAAACTTATGATAAAGTGAGGACAGAGTTGAATAAAACAGGAAACTCGAAAATAACGTGGAAGTTTTATGAAGACTTTCAAGAAATGTACTGGAAATATCCTCATTTTGTTCCAATAGCCACAGCCTCCAGCACTGCTGATTCTGTCAAAAGAAAACTTATGGACATCAACAATTGCACTACAGAAAAAGAAGATGGTAACAAAAAGAAAAATTTATCTACTGGGGAGAAAAGAAAAATTAAACCATCATTTACTACTGCCGAGATAGAAATCAGAAAGCAAAAGCGGCATGAAGAAAAAATGAAACTGAAAAAAGAAATATTTGAGTGGTTTAAAGAAAATAACAAAAAGATAAAGATTGACGATTTTATGCTGGCGCCAACTTTATTAGGAAATATGCCAAGAACTGCTGACATAAATTAAGTTTTATTTTCCAGAATATATTTATTTTAAATATTTTTGTTTTCAATATTTTTTGCTTTCTAGTCGATCAATTGCTGATTGTGATAATTTTGAGTTAATTGTCCAAAAATCTGTAACCGTATCACATATTTTGGAACTATATTGGGCTGATTTTTTGAGAATATAGTGTTAAGTTGTATTGTTATCAAGAATCTATTTATTCATTTTGTTTTTAAAAATTTATTGTCAAGTTTTATTTTCCAAGAATATATTTTGCTTTCTAGTCAATGAATTGCAGACTGTGCTATTTCAGAGTTAATTGTCCTAAGAATCTGTGATCTTAATTTTGGTTAGTTTTCTAAACACTTGATGATTATGTTATTCAAATATATATATTTTTTCCATTGCACTTCCTTTATTACAAAAAAACATTTCCTGTCAGTTGATATCAAATCTTAATTGCCTGCGTAAAAATACATTTCTTGTGAATATTGGTTGAACGAGAAAAATGTCTGGGTAAATCAAAACATTTATTTGTTTAAGAATTTTTATTTTAATTTTTTTATTGAAATCAATCTGGAACAACTAATTGTTGACATAGCTCATTTTGACATAGACATAGCTCATTTTGTATGCCTAAACGATTCCTTTGTCTGTCCCCAGGAATTTCAGGAATATGTGGATCATCATTTTCATCTTCAGCAGGATTAAATTCAAAATCAATTATATCATTTTGTAAAATGCATATATTGTATAACACACAACATGCAATGACATATTTTGGAGCCCATTACAAACACTGCATATCTAGCAATTCTTTCAGACACCTAAATCTTTTTTGCAGAAGGCAGAAAGATCGCTATATAGTTGCTCTCGTCCTCGATAACAAAAAATTAAAATTCTTCTGGGCATCAGTAAAGTGGCCATTGTTTTTGTACGGTGGTATCAATTCCTGCAGACATGGATAAGCTTTGTCTCCTATCAAATGAGTATTATTTGGAAACTTTCCATCATTCATGTATGTCCAGATTTCACTACGTCTCAGGACTGTTGCGTCATGGTTTGATCCCACTTCTCCAGCATAGCAATGAGTGAATTTCATTTGGTGATCACATACAGCCTGAAAAAATCAATTTTTAAAATTTTACTTTTGTGATTGTGATAGGACAAAATATGAAACTTTTTAGAAAAGCAAAAAATACTTTAATGGTTCTAGAGTCACATGGTCAGGAGTTACTACATATTCTTTGTAACTAACAAAAAAGTATCAATTTCCTAGTTTTATTCTGTTCATTAATTCATACCCATGTCATCAAACGACTTTTCTAGCACACTGATAAATGTCAAAAAATTTAGAGGAACACTTGCAAGATGATACTTGAAAATCCTTTTCTGTTTATGTATGACAATCCATGGTCCTTGGGTTTCGGGATTCTCACATGCATTCCATCAATACATCCAATGGTATTAGGAAATCCCATTTATGTGAAGCCATTCATAACTTCTTCTAGGTATTCACCTGTGGGCCATTTACAAATATTTTTGCTCAAAGAAAATAGTGCTTCAGCTACTCTTCTAACTGTTCTCAATGCTGTAGCTCTACCAATATTGAATCGGCCACATTTGGATCTTAAATTAATGAGATTGAGAAATAATAACAATTTGATAGATATAAGAATATATGTATTAACGAAAATGTTAATTCTTACCTGTAGGGATCTGGGGTTCCAAAATGCCAAAGAGCAATTAATAATTGGGCTTTTGCCGGTATGGTATGCCTTCCTTTATCTACAATATCTGATGAGATTTGGTCATTAATCAATAGGAGTACATGATTGAAGGTAGGCCTATTCATCCTGAAGTTTTCCCTGAACTCTTCATCGGAATAGTGGTCAACCACCTCTTCGATATATCCCTGTACCCTGGGGTGAGGAACTGTTGAATAAAAAGTATTAGAAAATAAGTTTGAGGTTATTAAGTACTATATACTCGGAACTCTAATCATCTGATCATTCCAATATATAAAAAACTTACTCATCGGTCCTCTAGCCTGAACTTCATCTTCAATACTTGTACTAGAATCAGAATTCAGAACTTCATTGAATAAAACAAAGCTGCATCACCATCCATCATATATTTATAAGTATGTAATGGATGTAGATAAAAAACGAATATGAAATGCAACTAGAGCAATACACAAAAATACTGTAACAAATTAACAACCAAAATAAAAAACACATGGAAGTGATCACTGACATTTGACAAATGATTGGTGTTCCGTAAATAAATCCCAACCGTGGTCACCAGCAGATAACCACTGTCGAAATCGTTGTTACCAGCCCTGAAAGCATCGGTAACTACGGTTGATTAACGGAACATATCCTTGGTGTACGCGCGTTTTTTTTCAACAAGAACAAGAACGTTCTTGTTGAGTTCATCCTGTGTTGAGTAAATACCTATATACATCATACGTTTATATGACTGGTTTGTAATATGGTGTATCCAGACATTTTATAGAAGAAAGACCCCTCATATGGGATAGTATAAGGACAAAACTAAAAAACCCAGTGCTTGGGTTGAAATAATGTCAGATTTATTTGAAAATTTTCAGTCCAAAGCTGAAGTGAAACAAAAGTAATTAGGAAGAAAACGGAACAATGACTTCTATAACTAGCATCCATTTTCACTCTGATCTCTGACGTTGATTTCCGATTTACGCGCGTTTATTGTTGCTCGTGTGGCAAGTAAGTGAACCCGCGTTATGAATGACGCGCGTTGATTAAACTCTACTGTGTTCTGAGCCAACTTCGACCTGGAAATTTTACTCCTATCGCTTCAAAGAAGTTTCGCTTCAAAAAACTGAAAAAGAATATGTTTCAAGAGCCGAATTACCTTCCAAAGGTTACATCGTTGAAGGATTCATGTCAGATAGCTATCGGGAGTTACCTACTCTTGTATTAAAATCTATTTTTTTTTCTCTTTAAAAAAAGATCTTACTCTTATTGTAATCTGTATATTTATACACTCTAGTTGTAATGTTTTTTGTATATCCTATACAACCAGACTTGTCCTTTACATCTCAGAATGGATCAAATTATTATTATGATTATGCTCGTGATTATACGAGGGGAAAACAACTACCCAAAATATGTACACCATAATTAAATATCTGATAATGAACAATATTTGAAATAGATTTGAAAAAAATACACTAATGAAATATTTAAAATATATTAAGGATGATGATGGTATTTAATGTACTGAAGATTTATTTAAATAATAAAGATATATTGAAGGCATTGAAAATACTGGAAATGTACGTAGGTTTGAAATGTAATGAAAATAAATGGAACCTAGTGAATATAATATTTGGGGTAATTAAGATTTTAAAAACGTGATCAAACTATTGAACTAAAAGAATCAACGATTTTGGGATAATTTTGGATTTTACAAAAGAACCTAAAGTGTATATCTGATGGTGAGAAATTAAAATGAAAGTTATATAAATATTTATTGATAAATACAATATATAATATAATAAATAAAGGTTTGAATGTCAAACTAAAAACAAAAGGTATGCTGATAAAACATCAGATTAACTCTAGGAACAATCTACCAGAAAAAATGACTGTTGTCTTTGCGTTCCAGTTTACTTATGCCTACACTGAAAAAATAGTTTATTCATAGTTAACTAAATTAATTAACAACTAATAAATTATTTATTCGAATAATTTATACCAATAATTCATAACTAATAAAACGGAAAAAGCATAACAAACATTTTTATCTGTTAATATAACTTATTCGCTTCAAATAAACTTAAAATTAATAATCAATACATTTTTGGTAATATCATCCAACAAATGATTTTATTGGGAATATATTTATAGCGTTAATTATAAACATATCGACCTCAAACAAACTATTTATTTTTACTAGCTGACCCGGCAGACGTTGTCCTGTCCACATTTCTATAACCTTAGAATTATTTTCATAGCTATTGAAAATTCACTATCACAAATTTTCAGGACAATCTCTATGGGGTTAGGAATCTGTATGGGGATATAAATCTGTATGAGGCTGGGATAAATTATTTAAAATTACTTAGTCCGTTTTATAAGGGTGGAATATTTTTTCCTTTAAATACTTATTTTATACTTTTTAGTCCGTTTTATATGAACGTGGTATAATAATAAAAATATTCCCATGATTATTTTTGGGAGTGTTCCTCTTGACTATTTTCTGGAGCTTTAAATTTTTCTTCTAATTTTCCTTTTTGATTTCCATTGGTTAATGGATTTTTCTCGTTGGTTTTTTCGGCTCGTTTGGTTTGTTTATCATCCATGTTTAGATTTCCATCTGTTTTTTGGGATTTCTCTAGACCCCTTTTTTATATAATTTCCTCTTTTTGTGTGTCTCCATCTATTATATTAGATACTTTATTCTTAGCCGGTATACCACCAATTTAAATTTTTTGTTGCAGAATTTCTGTTATTTTGGCAAGTGTGGAGAACAGGTTTTTTTCCGAATAAAGGTTTTCTGATGGTGTTTCCTTATTTCCCTTTCCATTCCCCATATTCTGAATGGTTGGACTCACCAGTTTTTTTTCAATATATTTGTCCGTGTTGTACATTTACTTATTAAACTGTTTTTATCTATTTCACTTGTCTCCCCACGTTTTGAAACGACTTTTTGGGTGTTTTCTCGTTGTGGCATTTTGTTTTCACTTGTTTCACTTTTGTGTTACACTTCGCACTTCCCCCGCTGGATTCCTTCATCGAAGGATGATTCAATGTATGGTTTTGCCCAATTAGCCGTGGTATTTGTTTCTTTTCACTGTTTTAAGAAGTAATAATTGTTATTTTAGCATATTTTTAGATGTCCTAACCTCACTTTCTCCCTTACGCCATGCCTGTAAGGTCGAGAATCGCAATAGGGTTCATTATCGCGGAGCACATTCTAGATCGCAAAAAACTTTCGCACGTCACCGTATATGGAGAGTTTGTTTGATCCTAACCTCACTTTTTGTGGTACGTAAAAAAAACAAACAGAAAGATAAGAAAACGAGTCAATATTGTAGTGTCATACAGTTCTGAGCCATTTCCGAAATTTCAAGTGTCTAACTCATCGGGAAATTAGTTTAAAATCGATTGCAAGATTTGTACCGGACAGCACACATAAGCGAGCTAATAAAAACGCGGTAAAAATAATACTAATTTATTCAACAAGTTCGCTGAAGCCATTTGCGTACGTATTGCATACAACATTTTTTAGCTTTCCAAATAAACCGAACATAAATGCTACACATATTTCCTCGCCGTGCATACATTTTCAGTCACCATCCATACGTTAGTGTAAGGAAGTTGTGCAAAAATCTAGCAAGCGATTGTTTATCAATGACACATTTGTCAAATACTTGTCAAATATTAGTGTTCATTTTTCATGAAATAATCATTCCAGAAGAATACTTCGAAGAAAACGTGTGCTATCATTACGAAATTTCAAATATTCCATACTGTATTGCGTCTCCTGAAACGTTTTCAAGATGTTAATTATAAGTTTTCTGAATAAATAAAAATAGTACGATAAAGTGTTGCCATGACGACTTTACCGGCCTAGTTCGGTAAAGTGGTATTTTGCGGACTATTTTCACTATCCAAAGTAGGCATTTTGTGGATCGTGTACGAAAAAATTATTGTAGACTGAACTGCATCCCAAATATTTTAAATATATTCGAGGACTGAAAAGGATATTATAATGTTTAAACTGTAATGAAATATTGAGAACAATAAAAAACTATAAGTATTTCTTGGAAATACTGACAAATATTGAAATATTTTAAATATATTGTAGATATTTTGATAGTGACAATTCAACTCATGTATAAAAAACCGCATATGCCACAGAGCAATTGTCAGTTTGACAGCGGCAAAAGTTAGCTGTAAGATGCCTAAAAACCCTGGTGTATTCACTGATTCGATTCTGTTCAGAATTTTTGGGGGACAACAAATGAAAGACGTTAAATTCTGCTTAGTAGTAGATAGCGCGGTTGAGGAATGTTTGCTGTTTGTGTCACGCAAAATGTCAAACCTATGAAAATTTTTTTTTCTGTCAATATTACTTCATGCAAAAAATTGTGAATTGATCGTTTACAAAGATTATAGTTCTACGAATAAGATCCCGCTCAGAACAGTTGGCGCGAAAATGAGATGAAATCCTCGAAACTTACTACAATGTTTACTTACATCTGTCTGTCAAAAATAATATTTTTCTCATAGTCTACCTGGCGATTTTTTCAAAGTGTTTTCTCACCAAATGGCCTTTTTGGGATCATGGAAACTTCCACGAAGTAATGAAAAACAGTAGGAGAGTGGACTGATGTCTCCAGATGATAATTAACTTGAAAATTGTGGGGATTGGAAAATGTCCCCGATGACATTGTTCCATTAAACTTTCTGATACAAACTATTACCAAGCCATTCACTGCCCATCATCTCTGCCGGACTATCACCTCTCTAACAACCTTCTGATATGAACAAGATCAGAGAGTTCATTGTAGATATCATAAAATCTGTTGATGAAGTTGAGAAGTCGATGAATCCTGGTGAGCGACAGTCTAGGCTGCTTCCAGCTATCTTAGAATGACTTCTCCGGATAAGGTGAGCCCTACTAACAAAGGTGAGAGGAGAAAAAAATAATCTGAATGCTTCTCTTTTATTTTTCAGTAACACCCCACATGAAATACTCGGAGAAGGAGGGCGATCTAAACCAAGCAGTTGTTCAGAAGAACAAGGCCTACTCCCAAGATCGATAAGGCTAATGACTATGATTAGGATAATTAACACTTTTTAATAAACACATGAATTTCACAAGTAAGAGTGGACTTTTTATTCTATGAAGATATCTTGATTTTGGCAAGTGAATTCCGAACCATCACAGAGGGTGCCATGGCTCTTTGGAAGAAATATCCAATAATTTTAGTCAGAAGATTGTCATCTCATGGGAAAATGTTTATACAAAATATATATCACATAAAAAATTATTATAAAATTAATAATAAAATTATTTGACTTGCTAGTTACTAGATACATTACAATCACAAGTTGAAAAACAATATTATAATGGGCAAAGGTAGTTCAGAGGAGATTCAAATTAATTTATACATTTTACTAGTAGTAGAGGAATAGTAGATTTCAATTTCGGAAAGTTAGGGGACTGTGGAAACTTCTTACTGTACATTAATGATGATATAAGGAACAACATATAAACAGTTACCAACCGTAAAGTGTGTGCTTGATTTATTATTTAACAAATAAGTTGCAAAATTATCATTTATGAAATCTACTTTTACGACTGGCCACGCCATCGTTTTTTCAAAGTCATATTCTGATTTAGCGACCTCAAAAATCCCTATAGCATCAATTTGGGTAAAATTTGCCTAACAAAATTGTTTTTCATTGTTTAAACCATTAATAAATAAGCAGCGCACGAATATAATTTTATAACTTTTTTCTGCAGGCAATTTCTAAGTAATATCAGATGGTTTTAGGAAAATCCATGGAGTCCTCCAGGATTCCAAAATAATGCATGCTTTTAAGCTATTTTTACTCCGCTATATGAAGGTTATTTGAGTTCTCGCGATAAGATAGTCGTGTTGTCTGCCAAAATAGTGAACAACTCTTAATTTGTCCAAAAGCTGAGAGGTTCTTCCACTCAGATAGGATTCGAACCAATTGAAGCTTCGTCCTCTGAAGCTGTAGAGATGAAGCTTGCGGAACAGTCAAAAGCTTTAGATATGTCACAAAACAATTCCTTCAGACTAGAATATAGATTTTTCAGAAAGCGAAAGAGATTGCATCTCCCGTACTTTTATCGGTTTGAAAGCAAAATTAAGTAACTGTATGTAAATTTACAGCACTTCATACAATCATTATCCGCTCCATCATAAGATTTTTATTATGAGCAAACAGGGGCAAAAATACATAAGTACCAACTCGGTGGAGCCGTATCAATAGAAAATTAACCATACAAAATAAATAAGTACGGTTCATAATTAGAATTATTTCGGAACACCTCTCGAAAATTCTATATAACACTGACAAAGTACATGGAATAAAATATGTTACATCGATCGATCAACCTCAAAATATTTCACAACGAATTGACATAACCTTAAAGGCGACAAAAGCACAATCACAGAACGGATCAGACACAAAAACACCCTGTGTGGTCTGTAATTGCAGTTTACTGAATTATGACAAGTAACGTCGTCGGCGCCATCTGAAACTCTAGATAACTCCCTTTATCAAGTGGGCTGGTGTCCCCTAGTTTGTCCCAATATTTTACAGGTATAAGTGAATACACCATGGTTTTTAGACATCTTAGTTAGCTGCAACTTTTAGAGCGACAAATGGACTAGTGGTTTTTTCACTTATTCATTTGTTTATCAATTATCGCGGTGTTGGTTGCCAAAATAAATAAAGTTTGCATTGATAGGTATGTTTCTAAATTTCTTATTAATTAAATTGTCCTGCTGAATTACACTCGATGTTTTTATTGATATCGGGTAAATTTGTGTTGTTCAAATTCTAAACTGTTTCCTTTAGCAATTTGACTCGAAAAACTGTAAACCTAAAAACGTTCCACCTTCGGTGTCGCGTTTTTAATAGTTGACAGTTTTTCTCGTCTAATTGCTAGGCAACAGTTTCTCATTAAACAACCCAAATTTACCCGATAAAATACAAACCTCTCGTGCAATTATAAGTGAAAATAATATTTCAAGTATAGAGTGAGTATTTTTGGAATAAAAGTAATATTCAAAGTATGAAGCGGTACTTGATATTGAAATAACTTAAATATATTAAAGATATTTTGGTACTGAAAGTCGTATTGAAATATTTAATTTTCTGTATGTACACCTATTTAAAGAGTTGTTTCCCCCTCGTGATTATCTATAAACAACGTTTCCGTCAATACCATAAACAGTTTAGAATACATATTTGGAGAAATACGAAGATACAACCTTTTGAGTACTCTCTACTCACTTTAGCGATCGCACGTTTGCCCGTTTGTCCAGTCAGACACTGTGCCTATGCCATTAGCAAAAAATCTTTTACTATTATATAATCAAATGGCCCATTGAGGATCGCGACATACTCATCCAGAAACCACTTGTTGCGTGGATTGTACACGTGATACTCCATCAAGCGGGGAGTGACCGCATGTTTTCAAACGGAACCGCGAAGGGGGACCGATAACTCGCGACCGAGTTCGACTAGCCTGCGCTGTACTTCTTTCCTCGACCGGCCGTTGTTTGCGCTCATCTTCTAAACAAAAACATCTAAGCCAAGTAGGTATATGAGGAAAATGTGAAACAACGGTAAATGAAGTGACATTTCAGTGATTTGGTTTTAGTAGTTTTAGTTTAGATACCCATAGTTATTGTTCGCGTAGGTGATTTTAAACGTTGTTATTGGTGATCAGTGGGAGAGCACGTGTTTTTGGTGCTTACTCGTTTATTTACTTTTTCTGTATTGGTCGGTAATGACACGTGTGTTTGCTTCGTGTGAGCTATGTGTCTTGGATTGAAAGGATTATTGGCAATACTCCTGTTCGATTCGTTATTTTCTCAGGAATGATGCTGTGTAGGATTGAGTTTATTTACCGATTGAAAGGTAGGAACTAGATTATATATTTCTATCCATAAATGAAACACTGATGCATTCGAAACTAGTAATCTTTTAAATCGGGTAAATTTGTTGTATATTTATAGTATATATCGGGGCTGAACTTCCTAGCATGATTTTGAGAGAAAAAGTACTTTGCTGACCAGAATCAGCCCCCTTATAAGGGTAGTTTATACGTGTGATTTTTCCCAAGAACTTTGTTCAACGCGGGTATTCAATGGCTATATTTCATTGAAACGCTGGAATATTATTGCAAAAATCATACTTTTTGTGCCACCATAGAAAAAAACTCTTGTCAGCCCTCTCATAAGGGTAGTTTATACTTGTGATTTTTCGAAAAACTTTGCTGACCGGGGTATACCATGAAGATATTTCATTGAAACGCTGGAATATTTTTGAAAAAAAACATACTTTTTGTGCTACCATAGAAAATATTCATATCAGCCTCCTTATAAGGGTAGTTTATACGTGTGATTTTTCAAATTTAAACAGGGATTCATTGGGTTTTTGAAAGCTCTGGAATATTATTGAAAAATTTGGGGGATCCAATGGTTTTTAAACACTGGAATATAACGGAAGAAAAAAATACTTCTCGTGCCACCAGAGAAAAAATTCATATCAGCCCCCTCATAAGAGTAGTTTATACGTGTGATTTTTCCAAAAAAACTTTACCCACTACCCACATGTTTTTTTATAGAAAATAGCGATACTAAATGCTGTTTCAATTATTTTTTCCATCTTCAAGAACATTCTTGACAAGTTATGAATACCTAACTAGCTGAAAAGGGAAACATTCTCAATTGAATATTGATAGAAAGATTTTTCTGTGAATTGAAAAATCTTTCTATCAATATTCAATTGAGAATGTTTCCCTTTTCAACATGAATACCCCACAAGAGGTTATCTTGACGATGGAAGATAGTGAAGTTTATCTTTCAGTCGCAGATGATTCCACATCTGATTTTATGAATATCCTGTTTATATTTTCAACAAATCAACCTAACTAGCATAGTGAAAGACATTTTCAAATGTAATTATTTATTCTAGTTTGGTTATCCATGACTGCCGCTGAAAAAACACCCGATTAGCAAAGTTTTTAAAAAATTTACAAGTATAAACTACCCTTATGAGGGGGCTGATATGAATTTTTTTCTATGGTGGCACAAACAGTTTTTTTTTCAATCATATTCCAGTGTTTCAATGAAATATATCCATTGGATACCCCCGAACAGCAAAGTTTTTCGAAAAATCATACGTAAAAACTACCCTTATGAGGGGGCTGATAAGAATTTTTTCTATGCTGGCACAAAAAGTATGTTTTTTTCAATGAAATATAGCCATTGGATACCCCCGGTCAGCAAAGTTTAAAAAAAAATCACACGTATAAACTACCCTTATGAGGGGGGCGATATGAATTTTTTGTATGGTGGCACAAAGAGAATGTTTTTTCAATGATATTCAAGCGTTTCCATGAAATATCTTTATTGGATACCCCCGGTCAGCAAAGTTTTTCGAAAAATCACACGTATAAACTACCGTTTTGAGGGGGCTGATACGCATTTTATCTATGGTGGCACAAAGAGTATGTTTTTTTCAATAATATTACAGCGTTTCAATGAAATATCTTTATTGGATACCCCCGGTCAGAAAAGTTTTTCGAAAAATCAAAAGTATAAACTATCCCTAAATGAGGATTGATTTGAATTTTTTCTACAGTGGCACGAACACCTCAGTTTTATAGATTAGCGTGTTTAAATATATCTCAAGGTTCTGGTTTGCTGACAAAAAAATAATAGCATTATTTTTTTGGCAGCAAATTATCCATACTCTGATTTTGATTAGGGGAGAGTAGGCACAAGGCCGTCGCTAAGGGCGGGTAGGGGGGAGGCAGCAGTGGATCAGTTGGCAAATCCCTCACCGCGTTGGGAGCCACTAAAAATATAATTTATTAATTTTTTGCCATAGTGAAACAACTGTCCGAGTTAAATCGTCCTACACTTTTGAAATAAACTATTTGATATTTCAACTTCTGAGTTGGCATAGTCGTGGTCGTGGCATTTTTGCGAAATCATCGAATACTAGTAAAATAATGGAAAGGAGTTTGTCACATTGATTTGTATTTATATAAAGTGCATGCTGATCGGATATCAATTGATTGAATTTCCATAATTTTGGTGTGTGTAGATTAGGAGTAATTTCAAAAAAATCCCCCGTTCAATATGGAGAAACCTTATTTTTGCTCATTCAATTCCTTTATTTCAATGCTCTTATCTCATAAACTAATTGAAATATTTATTCGACCATTCACACTAAGCAAATTGAAATCCACGATACAATGAAAAGTGTGGGAGGCCTTTGATTGTTTACAAAAAATGTGGATTCAATTAGTTTCATTATTTCAATTAACTTAAGTTGAGTTTCAATCAAATTCAGTTGTGGAATCACGGCCCTATGAATTAATCGATAACTAGCTGGTACCTGCAACTTCGTCCAAATTTTTATTTTTTCATATGTTTTTCATTGTTTTGTTCCAGGTAGGTTATGGCTTTCCCGCTTTCCGTTACCCGTTATCCCGTTATCTCGTATGTGGCATAATTGATTTGCCAGCGAAAATAATGCTTTTCACCCCTTTCCATTCCACCGCTTTAGGGACGGAGTTCCAACACGATTTATTTATTCGTAATAGAGAGCCAAAACACCGATTTTCATGACCCTAATTTAAAAACTAACGGAACCCCCCTAAAAAATTTCACCGCTTTATGGGTTGAATTTCTAAAAACACTGAAACACGTGTTTCTTCATTTGTAACAAAGACCCCAAATACCAATTTTTATGACCCTAACTTGAAAACAAACGGTACTCTCATACAAACATTCACCCTCATTATTTGTAACGAAGACTTCAAATACCGATTTTTATAACCCAAACTTGAAAACTAACGGTACTCCTATACAAACCTTCAACCCCCATTTTAACTCCTTTGGGGTTGAATTTTCAGAAACCCTGTTTCTTTAATTGAAAAAAAAGCCCAAATACCAATTTCTATTACTATAACTTCAAAACTAAAAGTACTTTCACTGTTACCCCCCTTCCAACCCCTTTAGGGATGAAATATTAAAAGGGTTAGTGGTTATCTATGTCCTCATAGGAATTCGCTGTCAAAATTTCAGCTCTTTACGTATATAAAGCTGACAGCTATTTCGGCACAATCAACTGAAAATCATCCCGTATTTAATAACTATTCATTTCCAACACAAACCAAAATTTTCTAAGCTGGTTAGCAAAAAAATGGTGTTGTGCTAACTTAACGCTCAAGTTGGCACAGCCGTTCCATAACTTTTTATTCAGAATAGTTAGGAAGATAGTTCGAAGACTCACATTTCTAACTTTCTAATAACTCTCAGATACTGAAAAGGGAAACATTCTCAATTGAATATTCTGTGAATTGAAAAATCCATGATAAAAATGAAGTAATTTTTTTGTGAATGTCTAATAGAAAACAACTACTTCCCCGGCTAAAGCCACGCTGGACATTGAACATCTGATAGATATTTTGAAAAGACCCTAACTCAAAAGAAAAAATCTGAAATTGAAAATTTGCATTTTTATTCAGATAGATATTTGATTTTCTATTCCAGTCTTAATTGACAACTCATAAAGATGAATGAGGCAAAGAAGAATGTTTTCCAAAAGAGAGTACTCACCAGAAATCATTCTTAACATTGCGTCAATTCATATAGATGAATGAGACAAAGAAAAATGTTTTCCACGACTTTTACATTCATTATTTCTTTTATTAATTTGTAGATAGAGGATTTGTAATTTCATTGTGTATGGAACAAGTGACACTGATCGATCCAGTAATTATGATGAATATGTACAAGTAACAACAGATGCGGCTAGTTATTAGGTTGTAGAGTGGATACAGGTTTATAAATACAATTTATAATTTGGTAACATCTTTTTTTTAGCGCATTTCCGAAGTCGATTCTTTTTAGGTTTATTTCGATAGGTTAGTGAAATATTTATCCTCGAATTATATTTATAATTATGTTGAATTATTCATTCTGATGTCGATAAATGAGTTGCTAGGTTCAGAGTATCTTTTCCTTTTGTCTGTATCCATGAAAACATTTCAATCCATGAAAACATTTCAATCCATGAAAACATTTCCCAACATTAGAGCACCGAAAATATATCTATCATCTATCTATACATATATATATATATATATATATATATATATATATATATATATATATTATATATATATATATATATATAATGTCCTGACTGACAGACATACGATCAACGCCCAGACCGAGGGGGTGACCACTCATCAGAAAATGTACACGTATTGCCGAAATCCCTTATGATTTCTTGAAAAATTTGGGATTTCCGAGGATTTTGTGAAAATCCCATTCGATTTCGAGAGATTTCCGAGGATTTCCTGGAAATTCCCTGGATTTCGAGTGATTTCTTTGTAAATATTGCACAATACCTGGCTGCCCTGACTGATTTACTTGTTGAATCTTTCGTGAATTTTTTATTTTTAACGTATTAGAACGAGAATCGAAGTGGGGTTTGAAATGTCTGTTGACATTAGAGAGAACCCATTTTTTTTCAGTACAGGAGTATGCATTCCAAACAAAATCGCACAAAGGGCATTCAACAATTTTGCTTCACTTCTACTACGTTTTACGTTTTAAAACCTTCATTTGATAGGACTTCACGATATTTTCTATGTATAGGACTATTTCTTATTTTTATCCTGAAGTATTGAACGAGTGGTGGATTCTGAGGATGATACATAATCTGAAGATTTGTGTTTTTCATTTCGATCATCATTGTTTTCCGAGTCGTTTTCTGCTTGCGATAATTCCCTCCAATGGTTTATTTTTACTTTATTCTTTTCTTCAACAAACACTTACCATAAATCAGCTACTCTACTTAAAAGTTTTTGTGACCTTCCACAATGTTGAATAGATTCCAAAAAACGATTTCCTTTCATTATCGTCGAAAAAGTTGTTCAGGTCCGTCTTAGCGAAATCCTCCAATTTTACGAAATCCTCCTCGCTGAACAATGACAACAAAAAATTTGTCATAAAAGCCGGCATAGATCAAAAGATCTTTGAGGTATTTCGGAAAAACAATATCAAGTTTGAGATCTCGTAGAATTTGGTGGATCTTATGATGCGAAGTATTCTAGACAAAAAAAATTATTTTGAGCTTTTCCAATACCAAAAAAAAATATTAACAATATCTGATACCCGATAAAAATTCATATTTACAAATCAGAGGTGAGCTCGATAATGAATTAAAATATCGGTGCCTAGGGATTGATGTGAATAAAACAATTCGTCCAAACCCGAGAGCCAACTTTCAACTATTGTTTTTTGCGTAAACCACACACCAAGAGTGCCAGCTATAGACTTTTCTTCCTCCGAGCTGAACTCAACCATAGTCAAAATAATTATCTCCGACCCCGAAAACCCCTAGATACCAATTTTGAATAGAATCGGATCATAATCACAAAAATTATCTGCCATATTGGAGCCGCCATTTTGTTTTTTTTTCTATTAAAAATTTCATAATGCATTGCCACCGGAATTATGTACACCTGCCAAATTTCAAATCAATCGGACAATTAGTAGTGGGTCAAATTTAACTTGCAAGATTTGATTACAGAAAGACAGATACCGGGGCAGGTCAAACTAAATGAAAGCTTGTAAAAACACCCCAAAATTTTAGCGGTTCTCAATCGTTTGACTCTGAGAATTCATAATGATTTCGTGAAGGATTTCGGATTTCTCAAGCGACTGCGAGATTTCTGAGGGGATTTCGGAGAGGATTTCGTAATTTTGGCAATGATTTCGTGATTTCTAAGAGGATTTCGGGCTTCTGGAGCGATTTCTCATATGACTGCTGGATTTTGGCCAAAAATTAAGAGATTGCGGTCGATTGCGGGGCAAATTTGTACACGTATTGCGGGAGTGGTCAACCCCTCGGCCCAGACCAAACCGCTACACCTAGAGCTGAAATTTTGACAGCGTATTCCTATGATGACATAGATAACCACTAAGAAAGCTTTTTTTTATAAGGGGGTTAGAAGGGGGTGAAAGTGAAGGTACCGTTAGTTTTGAAGATATAGTTATGGAGATTAGTATTTGGGGCTTGGTTGGTTGGTTGGATGGTTGAAAGCTGACAAGCCAGAAACAGGGTTGGCACTTAGCTTTCCTTGACACTGCGACCAGCTGGGGTCTATTGTATCATTCTGTCGTCAGTGGTTCCTCATTCAAATAGGTTTGTGCCTTTAATTAGGTTTAGTAGCCTGTTGATAAGGTTCTTCGGATTCATGCCTGTTTCCGGGCTGATCTCTCCAAAGGTTCTGTGTCGCCTACTACTTAGGGCGTCACAGTCGAAGATGATATGAGAGGCTGTTTCCTCCTCTTCATCACATAGCCTACACTCCACGGTTTCCCTGCGTACTCCCATGGTGTTTAGTTGTTTTCTTAGGCCGCAGTGTCCAGTCAACAGACCTATTATTATACGTGCCTTCGTTCTGTCCAGGTTCAGAAAGTCAGCCGTCAGGGTCCGGTTTGGATGCCCCACCATGACTTTGCTGTGTATTTGCCCTACAGTTTGATCCCAATATTGTTGGTGTCTTCTTTTTATCCATTCGTCGATCAGGGTCCTGCATCGGTTTTTGCTAATCCCGTGTATAGGTTCTGGCCCTGTGAATAGCGTTTCAGATGCTTGTCTAGCTAGCTGGTCCGCTTTTACGTTGCGTTCAATGCCTCTATGACCTGGCACCCACATCAAGGTGACCTTGTTGTGTTTAGCCAGCTCGACGAGGTTCTGGAAGCAGTCCCAGACCAGTTTAGACTTTATCTGTATAGAGTTGAGTGCTTTGATAGCACTTTGACAGTCAGATAGAATGTAGATGTGTTTTTTCCTATAACCACTTTCTAGATTCTTCTGAATGCATAAGTACCATAATAGCATGTGTTTCAGCTTGGAATATCGTGGAGCATTTGCCAAGTGGTATTATGTAATCCCTTCTTGGCCTTACCCCATGTATTCCTGCTCCCGTTCCTTCAACTGTCTTTGAACCGTCTGTATACCAGACTATGTCCGCAGTTGATTGTGATTCTCTACTCGGGGCCCATCCAGATCCGTCAATTCGGGTTTCGAATGGTTTTTCGAATGAGTATAGGGGTTGCATGTAGTCTGAAATTATTTCGAATTCTTCGATGTTGATTACATGAGTGATTCTGGTATGTCCAGTTGTTCGGATTCTCCAGTTTTTTGTTTGTTTCAGTCTGTATGCACTCATCCTGGCCTCTCCAATGACATGTAAGTCAAGGGGTTCGAGGCTTAGGATGATTTCCATTGCAGCTGTTGGAGTGCTATTCATTGCACTTGTGATACAGAGACAGGCAAGCCTCTGGATTTTCCCAAGGTTGGTTTTTGCCTGTCTTT